>JAIPMN010003780.1:4777-18738 GCA_020650975.1 Apostichopus californicus | reverse complement strand
CACTCCCCCCCCCCCCCCTTATAGACGTACATGGCGTGATTAGCGGGTATTTTCATCGCTGATAATACGTGTAAGATTTGTAGCAATTCCTGATTCGAGTCACAAACGTTTGAATATAAGATCTTGCCGTCAATATAATACAAGACTACATTGTAAAATTAGGACAATCTGGTAATACAAACTTTAGTTGGAATCATAGGCCATGCACATCTGCAACAATTTTCTGTATGACTGTCTGCAGCAGACGACAAGAGTTTCGGCACTCGAAAAATCATCAACCGGGATGAAACCGCTATACTAATAGTTATAGTTCCACGATTACAAGTAATGTACATGCCCGCTCGAAAGGATAAGCATTGTCGAATATAAAAGACTTAATAGAGAGACACATTCCCAAACATCATTAGTGATCAATCTAATAGAGATAACTGTCATGCACAACTTCCCCCAAACTGCTGTGCAAAATCTTTTAATGTTTCTTAACATGACAAGGATGAAGATTTAATCAAGTCTAAATACAACATCATCGATTCGCATGTGTTTCAATGTTTTGTACATATATATATATCTTTTTTGTGTGTGTTTGTGCAATGTTTGTTTCCATCATGGAGATGTGTTTTGCAAATTATAAAGCTAAAATATTGAAGGTGTTGACATGACCTGATTGAAAAAGTATATTGCAAATAATTTTAGCGACTGTGAACAACATTTGTTGAGAGTGGCGCTATAATTGTTTTCTCCTTCTTCGTTTTCTTGTTCCTCAAGCAAAAAGTTGTAAGGTTACCGTTTTCATAGTATTTTCCTAAAAGTTTTGAAGTAGGCGAGTCTGCCGAGAGGTCTTTACCTACATCAAAATTTTCGACATAAACTTTTACCTAAAAATTGGCCTATTGTATGTTCCTTTTTCCCGAAAAGTGGGATATTTCCACTCCTTGATTTGGCCGACTAAATATTTTCATCTGGCAGCTCTGTGTATAATTAAGCCGCACGTACTTGTGAGAAGTTCGACGGCCTTGTGATCGAGAAACGAAGTGTGGACAAGAATACATTTTCAGTAATCTTGGAAAGGAAACAGTAACACTAATCTATAGATCAACTTTTCATGCGACTAGCATGGCAGCGGCAACCAAATCACCCCGTGCTCTCAAATTCCTTGTAACAGAATGCGTAAGGTTATCGAATAAACGATATATATTTGTTTAATTGGGTTGTATATGATCCTCAGAATCTAGGCTAGTAGGAGTAGGACTAACTTAGGCATAACATTAGCAATTAGGCCTAGCGCCTACCGTAGCAAGATAGGTAACGCAACTGAACATATAATGTGAACCGACAATGTGTTGTGGTAAAAAATCTCAGTCAATCAGGTACAAATATATTTAGGCTATCCATAAAGCAAGAAACAGTTCAGCATGTAGGAGCCATGGACTTGTGATTGAATAATGTATTACACATCAAATCCAACCTCAGGTGACAAATCTCCTAGCAAAATGAATGAAAATAATCAAGGTTCCATTTGAAATAGAATGCATGAACGAACCACATTTTGTTGACAGACTAGGTTACAAGTCATTTTCAGACTTCCCTGTTAAAAATAGGACATAAACAGAAAAACAAGTCTAAAGAGTAAAAGAATGGCATATACCTTTACTTCAATTTATGTTGCATGACAGGGATTGTTCAAAAGCATATAGAATTAGAAGCTGAACTTGATAAAATATAGAGTTTTGGTGGTCATTTGATGGACTCTTGTGGGCTAGTTAAGATTGCTACAATACATGTCCTTTCATGAAATAGTTGAACCCATTTGTGCGAGTAGTAAATTACTAAGTTAGGCATTCAGCAGTGACATGTAGAAAACCCTAAAATGCAATACCTACCTGAGGGTTCAATAATGAATTACAGAGCAACAGAATTAATTACTGTTAGACTCGTATTAAGTGCTACTAGTATCTTGTGACAATTGAGTGGTACTAATGTCTCAGTTGACCAAGACTGGTTCTCAATCCAATTTTATTGTTTCAGGGAATGAGATAAAATTTATGGTATAAAGGAAGATGATAATATTGCAACTTTAAACCAAGGTGTAAAATAGTACAGTCTGTTAGAGATTGCCAAGTCAGAGAATAATTATGTTTTATGAAAAATTTAAGTTTCCTTCTGGTCCCTGTATCAAAAACCCACCACAAAGCACAATAAGTTCGTCAACTATGTATTCAGCCTATGAAGAAGATCCTGCTAGGATCGTAACATCAGGCCCACATACTTTTACACAAGTATGAATTTTGTCAGAAATTTTACCTTCCAGGGTGTTTTGTTATTTTATACACACCAAAGAGAAAAGAAACTTGTTGTGATAGAATTTGATATAAAAGTTTACATTAGAAAATCCACCCATTTAGTTAGACTGCCCACTCCTACACCTTTCAAGGTAATTAGTCTTGAAGGTTAGCCTGTGTGTTACGTAATCAATTCACCAAGCCTAGCAAAGGAAACGCGCGTGGAAAAGTCATTTGCACAGCTCAAATTTGCCACAATCTACCGGGAGAGCCTATGAAAATGCCCGAGGCAGGTAAACTGTTATGGCAGTGGTATTTAAGGGCGCATTTTCAAATGATAAACAATGAATTATAATTAACAAGCAAACAGCTCCTTGAACTGATTTGCTGATTGATCAACAGGGAGTCGTTATGGAATCTCACTGAGCTGACAGATGCCTCCTCTGTAAACATTTTTGTACTTTAATGGTGAATATCTTAAAGGGTGTGAAGACTCGCGCACAAAGAAACGTCTCATGCCGGTAATCTGACCTAGTTTCGAATGAGGTGTAACAGAAGTGTATAGACACCACCATCGATCCCAGAAAATACACACAGCTTGTTACAGTCGGTATTAATTAGACACTAGTGTACAGTCAATACATACAACTACTGTCAATACCCACAACACAGTGTACATAGCAGCGATGAACATCTCAGGTCTAAATAAAAGATAACAAGGTATCACGTTTCATTACTGTCTGCATTTTGTAGCGACAAGAAGAAAACTTCACTTGCAAGCAACGGAAAGTTAACTTTTTCAGAACGCTGCACCCGGTTTGGGGCGAGTCTTCAATGCCTTTAAGCTATTGCATGATATAGCTCTGTAGTAGGTTCTGCCTAGAATCAGCCTTTGACATATCTGGTGTCAGCAATGTTTATAGTGTGACTGCAGCTTTAATTAAATCTCTATTATCTCATTCTTTCATCATTCAATAGAATTGTTGCACACATGTGACAGACGATGGGGTCACCACCGCCATCTATCCTTTTATTTCTGGGGGCAATGCTCTTCATCAGTGGCAGCATCTATGCAATGCCCACTGACTCGCCCCTGGAGCATCCATCGTAAGTAAAAAGCCTTTTAAAAATAAAATCTGCCCAATTTTGCACATTTAATTGGTATCCATTTCCAAACGATTTTATGGCACAACGTATCTATAAAACAGGTTGTTCATTGTGAAATGTAAAATTCACTCTCCACATGCAGACTTATGTGAATATAAAAACATAAATATGTTTTTTGAATTTGTTACATTTTCAAACCTTGTAAATCATCATTTCAACTAAAGCAGGGTACAAATCTGTAAAGTTGGCTAATTTTTATGCGTTTTCAGGTCTTGTTGATCAATGAAAGCTCTCCTTGACATTTTCCCAGGCACAACAGGTTGATTTTTAGCTGAAGCATTCAGTGATACTTTGTATGGGTTTTGTGTGGACAACCCAAATATATATATGTATATTGCAGCCTGTGCAAACAGCAAATATTGTTGAAGAAAAACTCAGTTACTTCTAGCCTAGGATGTAAAAAGTACCTGCTGCTTTTTTTTTTTGATCTTTGAATCAATGAGTGAGTCTGAATAAATTATTCAGATTCCTTTTGACCGAAACACAAGATGGTATAGTGTCATATATCAAAGTTGTCTTTGACTTGCGTTTTTCAAAGAACCTGTTCTAACACGTAACAGATTTCAGAACGCTTTTTGTTATGCCTGTACCTGTATAAACTGGTAATTGTATAAAGTTGGGTAGTATAATAATAATAATAACTGTTTTTTGTATATACTGTATGCATCCATGTGTATCGTAATATAAACTGTAAACACTTTTACACTTAAAGCTACAAAGAAATTTCCAGAATTTCCAGGGGGGTTGGAGGGGGCTGGTTAAGGGAATGAGGGGGGAGAGAATGAGGAGGGTCACAAGTTGTAAGTTCGCTACATGATACTCTCCTCTGACTGGCTTTATAAACTAATTTATGAATCCGCCCATCAGTCAAGATAACGGTAATTCTTTATCACCGCGGAGAGAGGGTACTTCCACGAATCCAAACAAAGATCTTACTTTTCGAGCCGGGTAGAAAAAGGAAAGTAAACTAGTATTTTCTCGTCTTCTGTCTTGTGAATTAGGCAGTACGTGATCATGTCTCCAAACACAATAAGGGCGGGAAGACAGCTCACCCTGTCCGTCCACATCCGAGATGCATTTGCGCCGGTCGTCGTAACAGCATCCATTATAAGCGAAGGGGACTTGTCACCGTTAGCCGTCGTTGCCTCGACCACTGCGTTCGCCCCACAAAACGTCGTGACGGAGATAACAATCGAGGTAAAATTAGTTTTTTTGTGACATGCTGTAATTCGTTCTATTCTCTGTTCAGTAGCTTAGTATATAGTTTTATTTACCGGACAGTTCCTATGCTAAGCTAGGGCAAGAGAGGATGACATATAAACTACAATTTAATATATGACTTAAGTTAAACTGAATTGTTTCATCCTTCGGTCAAAGTTTGTAGCAATGGGTATGATGGGATAAGGTATATATATATTTATTAGATCTATGCTATTAAATAGTTGCATGGTTAATTACAGAGATATATAGAAGGCTAGCTTGGAAATGGTACAATCTTAAACCCAAATCAAATCAATCATATGTCGATTTGCTAATGCTCAGAAGTTTTGGTGACTCCTTCATCCTTGGGAAGGATACATTACCCTGTCTGGACCAGTCGGTTATGATCTTTTATTCTTTGCCATAGGAAATTGGAATCTGTTAAATGGTGTGCAAGTGTGTGTGTGTGGGTACAGTAATGCCCTTGGCTGGTAAACATTATTATAACTCAAAAAAGCACAAAGATGGATTAATTTCCTACTTGAAGTGCTGTGCACTCATTTTTAGTGAGGGTGAGAACCTCATAGTAATGATCATGCAAGGTCATCTGAGGTCACCGACTATAGGTCAACATCTGAAAACCTTGAATAACAATCATAAGTCCCTAAGTAAACCTACAATGAACTTGATATTTACATGTAAGGAGGTCAAAGTTCATCTGAGGTAGACAAAGACAAAGTCTGCAAAGCTTATAATCGCAATAACTCCAAAAGTAAAGCTTTTTTTCTTGGTATGTGGATCCACTGCAGTAAAATGAGTTCAAAGTTCATGCGAGGTCACGAGTTGTCGCAGCATGAAAAAAAAGAAGAGGAATAAAGAGAATAACGAATGAAACTGATCAAAGTCGGAGTTGAAGTGACTTTTCAGCTTCAAATCTTATTGGCTGACCCATATAATGGATTGCTTGGAAAAGGTGTCACTTGCTAACTCCAGTAACACACTTTGTCTTCCATCCTGCAGTAACAACTGGGTGTGAGATTGTCTCACATATTCTGACCCAGATATTAATGCAGAGTCGCTTTTGTTGTTGTTATCAACTAAAGCAATTTCAGTCTTTTTTGGACTACTTTGTTGTTTGGAGAATGCAACACACAATTTAGGTTTACCATGGTTTCTCATCTATCAAAATGCAGCTTAGAATATACTGCAAAGACATTTTATTTCGAAAGACTGCACGAATAAATTTGGATAATTTGACACTTGTTTTTAGATAAATTTTGTCTTCAAGCTTTGTATTAGCCTGCTTGTTTAAAATAGTACATTGGCATCGCAGGTACAGCAGTCTGTTTATATGTCATAGATGGTGTTCGGTCAGTGATGCGTGATCTACACAAAAACGTACTATTGCAGCTCAACAATAAACTTGGCCCTTGTTTCCGTGGCATTATGAGATTCTCAGAGTGACTAATCGATGGTCCCTTTTGAGGTCTTTTGGGTTCATTGAATTGAAAGACAGGCATGGAATGTGCAACTGATTGTATCAATGTTGTATCAATAACAAACTTAGATCCTTTACAGCTTTATATATATATATATATTTATATATTTATATAAAAGGTAATATCAATTGTGTCTAATCCATTTTCAGTATAATATTCTGTATATTTCATTCTATATATTATATTCTGATTTCATTCTGACAAATGGAGCAAAAAGTTTGCCGAATTGTACTCGGTATCTAAATAACGTGATGAGACTTTGAGTATTGCACAGGTCTACCGATGGCACAACCAGAGTAAATAATGGTTATCTGCTACAGCTTTTGTCACATTTAATAGTAGACTTTTTTTTTCCATGATTGTGGTCTTTTGATAGACTGACTATGTTACAGTACGACTGGGACAACATTACTATGGATCTGCCTCTTTCTGATCACCAACGATTAATGGCAAAAAAAGGGAGGGAAAAAATGAAGTTATTAAAGGCATTGAAGACTCGCCCCAAACCGTGTGCCGCGCTCTGAAAATGTTAACTTTCCATTGGTTGCAAGTGAAGTTTTTCTCTTGTCGCTACAAAATGCAGACAGTAATGAAACGTGATATCTTGTTATCTTTAGCTGGACCTGAGATGTCCATCGCTGTATCGTTTGTACACTGTGCTGTGGGTAATGACCGCAGCTGTATGTACTGACTGTACACTAGTGTCTAATTACCGACGGTAGCAAGCTGTGTGTGTATTTTCTGGGATGGATGGTGGTGTCTAACACTTCTGTTACACCTCATTCGAAATTAGGTCAAATTACCGGCATCACACCCTTTAAGAACTACTACATGTCAAAGTGTCTACCAATCTTTGACACTTTTCATGTATTTTTGAGGGCATTTTTTATCCCCTGTGCATATACTATAACGATACTGAATCAGGGGTATGCCTGTTTTTGTTTTTTAACCCTTTCCTCTTGTTCACTAAGTACACACTTTTGTTCTACATATAACTCTCTTACATTATTGTAGGTTCCTGATGATCTTGGACCCCCACCTGCTGGAGCAACTTATTTCCTTCAGGTAGTCGGAACTGGGGGACTCGAGTTCTCTCATCGTGACGGCCAACTGTTGTACGATATGAACAGCCTAAACCTACTGATCCAGACTGATAAGGCTGCCTACAAGCCTGGGCAGACAAGTGAGTTTCTCAAAGACACTGATGTGTGTGTGTGTGTGTATGCGTGTATGTATTTTAGATCCTCCTGCAAGCAGGAACTTGCAAAGAAGCCATCATTGGCTTATCAAAGCCACAATCTGACCGAAGTCAGTCTCTTAGATTCATATTTAACGTCCATGATTATGAATTGTCAATTGTCAACAACTCTGTAACTGGACGACATACATTAATCTTGAAGTGACTCGAACTCGGGACCTTATGATTGTAAGGCACCGGCGTTAACCACTGAGCTAACACTCCTATGTTGGTGCTGCTGTTGCATTTTGTGCATTGGATTGTTAACTGAAATGATGACTTTAAAATGACACAAAATGAATCTTTGATACATTGTATTTTTTTATATATTATATATCTATATTTTATATTTGAAAAAAAGTGTGTTTTTGAGACATACCTCTCAGACTCATATCAAGTTATAAAGTGACTGGACTAGTTAATGCTTAGAAGATAAGGGTTAATTCCCTCCGATGTCTTTACGGCCTCAAAGTAACGTGTTTATGATTTAACCACGAATTATTTGGACAAATAGGCGTTGAATATATCATTCAAGAGGTGATGCTCGATCATAAGTTTAAGATAAATATAACTTGTTCCGGTTGAGCTCATATGACTAATAAAACAAAGGATAAATTGTGACAATTTGGCTTCATTCACCGAGGAACCATGGTGAATGATCAAGTTACCCGTACTGGAACTTATTCCAGTCATTTAATTATGTTTTAAAGCTCAGCATCTTGAAAACTGTAATAGCTGTATAGGCATTTTTTTACTAATTATACACTCAAAGTTTTGTCATGTTTCTTGGACTATCACATTTTTCAGGACCAGAAAGCTCTTGAACTCATCCCGGTAGACATCTCTTTGTTCTTTCAAGTGACGTTTATTCCGTCCAAGAATTTGTCTGCCTCTCTTTAAAAGTTCAGGAAACTTTCTGTGTCTTTAGTCTCTAATTAAAGGAGCATACTGTGTTTGAATATCACCCCAAAGTGACGCCTGCATACCATTAATTGTGATCCTTATGCTACTCCATGAAACATATACCCAAACATATTTTGCGGGAGAAACGTCTCAAATCTTACAAAATTTAGCAAAAAAAGGATCAAAATTTTTGGCAGCAAAATGGCTAATTATCCAACGATAAGCCACGCCTATCACCGTTGTCTTTTTCATGCATAAAGATCTCGTCCGGTTGCCTCGTTACTGTGCGATATTGATTACTGACCGACCTATATCTTTACCAGTGTGCAAACGGTATAGATATAAATGTACACAGTACAGTCCATTATAGTCCTGTACCAATGTTATAAACTGAGCTTGCGTTGATTGCGCTGATGATTTTGCAGCACTTACTGGCTTTCCAACTAGAAATTTAACCCTTTAACATGTAAAATGAAACTTAACTGTACAAAATATACAATATAAACAAAGAAATCTTGACTAAAACCATCATTTAAATACGGCAAATCCAAGCTCGAAGTCGCCATTGACTATAACATATGTTGTCAATCACGAATCGGACGGGACAGAAAATACCCACGTGGACACTGATTGGTCAATTTGAATAACACTGTTAAATTAATATTTTGAGAACAGTTAACGACATTTTTGGAACATACCGTGGCTTATGTATCGAAGGTCTCATCCCTTAGGACTAGTATAGCTTAAGACTAGTCTATTATTTATTGTATTTATAAGCCTTGCATTTGCCATGTTTGTATAGTTCCACTGACATCTCTTGTTATTCGTTAGCAATTCACTGATAGTATGTACAGGCTGCAAATAATATACCTATGATACGCCTGTGTTAGGCCAGCTAGCTCCTTTGTGTAAACGAAAGGTGCACATGCATTTATAATGAATATTTGCATCTAGAGGTCTATTGAGAGGTTCTTGGTATGGACCTTTAAGAATGACAACCGACAGTTTATCTGATGGGAATCTCGCAAGATGTTTGACATAAATTTGAAAGAGGGTATGAAAATGACACCGCTATCATTCAGAACTAAGGTTGGTGTAAGTTTCAACAGTAATTGCACAATAGCTATCGCTGAGTTGATACAGCTTGTTCAAGCCAAGGTTGAATCAGTTCCACTTCAGTGAATAGTTCTGTTCTGTTCAGTTGCTGACCCACTGAAGCATCTCATTGGTTTTAAAGTTTGGTGAACTAGCTAGTGTATTGTGCAACTCACAAGTGCATAAGTGCATTTTCAGTTAGGTCTATAAGCCTTATTTACCAATGAACAATTCATGGTTCCATTGGATATTGGCTAATTAATAGAGCTATAACTGCACCAGTTTTTATACTTAGAAGGAGTACTTTATGATATTGTTACTTTAACTGCATGAAGCTGTCTTAATAAGTTTAGATGTTTAGTAATTTAAGTAAGGACTTCAACAGTTGTGAAATTTAAGGCACTTGTTAAAAATAAGGAAGTGCTCCACTTAACTTCCACTTGATGTTTAGCTTCTTATTGTCTACTGGCAGAAAGATGCCGCACTGAAGTGTTTTCTTTTTCTACTGGCGAATGACAAAATCCACTTGCACGGTTGTACCCATCCAGTAAAATAACCTAAATCTGGAGGGCATGTTCAACCAGTTCAACCTGTATAGTGCGTGTTCATGTATTTGTAAACCATGGTCTTGCTAAAATTGACACTTGCGGATTATAGCAACCACAACTCTCAGGTATATATACAACCTAGTTTGTTCAATTTCGATATATGTTGATGATAAAGATAAAAAATTCATGGAAATGAAAGCAACAATGGAAAAAATAACTGGTTCATGCAAACACCGCACACAGCGTAACCAAAACAGTATCGTGCTCAACACAAGATCAGCCCAGATGTTATGGAAAATTCACAAGATTCTCCGAGTTGACAATTTTTTTGACAACATTTAATCACACTTACTGTACCAGTAAACTTCCCCGGGGTCAATTTCAGTCTCAAACGTGGGCGTGTCAGGTACCAGTCAACACAGATGTACCGAAGTGTAAAGTGCTATTTGCTTGGTCATGGTCTTTTGATCTGCTTTAATATCGCGTACTTCTTCTTGAGGTCAAATGATGTAAGTGTTAAACTTTAGGTAAACAAAAAACACCAGCATCATCAGTGCTTTGAAGGAAGTTGTTGTCTATTTTGTAGAGGTGTCGAAGTAGAGCGAGAACAACTTTGCTAAGAAATTGCGATTATCGTGAGAATTGAAAATCAGTCGTCTTGGCCTCTTGTTTTAATGATTGAGGTAGAATAAAATAGAAATGTTGATTTTATGTATGAGAATATACAGTAGCTAGAATTCCTGGTTGGTCAGGACAAAAAAAAAAAAAAATAAGAAGAAGAAGAAGAGAAAAGACAGGACAGTCCAGAGTAAACTGTTTTGGATGAAGTACTGGAAGTCAGTTTTCAATCAATCAATTAATCAGAAGACATTTAAATAGTGCCAAAAGCATCAGAAATTGTTTAAAGGCGCTAAATGTACCATAGCGTGTACAACTTAGCCTTGGTCATTGGCAACTTGTCACACCTACAGGTACACACCAAAGTGTGCACAATTCAATCAATCCCTCCTGGGGCACCACAGTGCACCACAACCACGTGTCCCCCGGGGGACTTCCCATAGGGTGCAGCCACAAACTGGCGCACTCAACTATATTTACAAGTTACCCCGCAAGTCCCCATTTATACACCTGGCTGAAGAGAGGCAATGGAGATACAGCTGTAAAGTGCCTTGCCCAAGGACACCTGTAATTCTTAGATCTCCAGTCCACTGCCTTTAACCACTTGACCGCCCCCCCCCACCACTGATGGTTGGTCAAAATTTTGTATGAATACAAGTCAGCATATTCAGCTAATTTTCAGTTGTTGGTCTAAACTAAAGGGAGCATTTAAAATCCCTGATGGTAGCATACACCTATTAAAATCCCCATTGACTTACACACTCAATCACAAAAAATAATGTGATCTCTAAGTCTAGATAGAAGTTCTCAACAGTTAAACGCTACAAGGCATCACCGGATAGCTGGCAAGTTGGCCTTTCATGGCACCATCAATTTTCCGTATCATGACCAGGGCAGATTTTTTGCTATCAGAGCCGGAAGTTTTCGTCTCTTGTAAACAAACCTCTTCACTCAGTGGTAAAGTACTTCCATTCGTGCTCTTCAATGTGCAAGCCATAAAAAAACAGATACTGATTGATAACAGGTCAAAAAAGATGTTCTACTTCTGCTGCTTTTTGGCACTTTCCCTGTTAAAGGAGAACAGTCGGGTGGATGGATATAGACTCTAATAGGAGTATGCCACCTGATAAATTTTGTTTGCTCGTTGTCAGTTAGGTCCTACTAATTAGTCTTGATCACCTGTTGCATTATTCAATGCTTTCAAGTAGGCTTTGGCCCAAATGTATCCCTAATACTTACAGAGCGTGGTGGCCAATTGGCTAAGGCGTCGGGCTTGTGATCCAAGGATTGCTGGTTCGATTTCTGCCTAGTTCATTATGTTGTGTCCTTGGGCAAGATGCTTTATCTCAATAACCTCTCTCCACCCAGGGGTTAAATGGGTACCTGCAAGGTAACTTGTCATTGAGCGCAGTACATAACTGCTGCGGACTGGAGGGATTGTCTCTGGGATAGGTTATCATTGACCAGGGGTAATATAACACCTGTAAAGCGCTTTGAGACCTATGGCTGGTATAAAGCGCTATATAAAAATCAAATATTATTATTATTATTGTAAGTCTATAGTGCTGATGGTCAGTTCTTACCGAGTCTTTTACGAGTACAATTCCGATTTGTTCTTTTACTTTGCCAGTGATTGGGGCCCACTTTTGGGATTTGATTCCCTAAAGTTTAACATGTGTCTGACCGGGCCTTGAGAAGTTCATTTCCATTTTTTAACATGACTGACAACGGCATAGATGAATTTAAAGGCATTGAAGACTCGCCCCAAACCATGTGCGGCCATCTGAAAAAGTTAACTTTCTGTTGCTTGCAAATGACTTTTTGTTCTGGTCGCTACAAAATGCAGACAAGTAATGAAACGTGATACCTTGTTATCTTTAGCTGGACCTGAGATGTCCACCGTTGTATCGTTTGTACACTGTACTGTGGGTATTGACTGCAGCTGTATGTACTGACTGTACACTAGTGTCTAATTACCGACGGTGGTAGCAAGCTGTGTGTGTATTTTCTGGGATCCATGGTGGTGTTTAACACTTCTGTTACACCTCATTCGAAACTAGGTCAGATTACCGGCATGAGACGTTTCCTTTTGCACGAGTCTTTACACCCTTTAAAATTAACCGCTCACTAGAGTCTAGGAAACAGACCACAATTGATTGGTGCTGCAGTTACCTAGCTCCTGTGGCAGACCGGTCTGTGAAACAAACATTGCTATTAAAATTTATAAGTTCTTTTCACCTTGCTGTCAGAGAGGGGTTGGGGGTGGGTGGGGGAATGGGGCTGGTGTCTTGCAACTTGGTCTGTTCTTTTCTATTTCAATGGAAAAACTATTAATCACTGTGGATAGGTTAATTTGAGTTTTTTCTCTCCTTGCAGTTCAATTCAGGGTTTTGGCAACCAATGCTGACTTGACTCCTCGTACTGATGCTGTATTTGATATCCAAATAGAGGTAAGCTGTCAATAAATGTGACTCCACACCACAATTTATGCTCACCCTCCTCCCCCCACCCCCCACCCTTCACAACTACAATATGTGTTTAGAAGAACTAATGAAACAAGCAATAAAAATTGATATTTATCCGATATTTAAATTCATGAGGTCTAGTCCGGCATTCATGGTGTGGGAGTAGTGTTCACAACATCATTAAAAGGTGATCTAATAATCATGGCTTTACAGAGTTAATTTAAATTAATAGGGTCTAGTCCATTCGTGATGTGGGTTGTCAAATTCACATATTAGAGGGGTTTTATCATTGGTATACTGAATTAGTATAAATTAATGGGGTCTAGTCTATTTCCTGGTGTGGGTGGTCAAATTCACATCTTAGGGATCTAATCATTGGTATACTGAATTAGTATAAAATATGTGTAAAAGTATGAGGGCCTGGTGTTTCGATCCTAGTAGGATCTTCAGAGGCTAAATGACAAGTTACAGTAACAGAAGGGACAAAAACACGCACAGAATACAGACAGGTTAATGAGCAGGGTGAACACAAAGAGATAGATGTGAGGGGATTAGCAGACAAGGGATGGAGAGAAGAAAGAAACCAACAACAGGAAGAGGAGAGGTAGGAGATAAACTGTAGAGGGACTAAGAGAGGATTATGGGAAGAGGGTAGGGAATAAACTACAGAAGGACAAAGATAGAAAAGTTTGGAGGAATAAAAAGGTGGAAGAGAACTATGAGAAGAGAGGTGACAGAGGGGAAACATGGGGAGATGGAAGGGGGTTGGTGGAATTTTAATATTTTTAATTTATGATAAATTAATGTTCTAGACCATTTATTGTGTGGGTGGTCAAATTCACATCTTAGAGGGATCTAATCATGGGTAGACTGAATTATTATAAATTCCTGGGCTCTAGTCCATTCATGCGGTACATGTGTGATTGTGTGTGTGGGCCGGGGGGGGGGGG
>JAIPMN010003779.1:0-36121 GCA_020650975.1 Apostichopus californicus | reverse complement strand
CCCCCCCCCCCCCCCCGCCCGTCGTCACCTACTTAACCTCAGCCCCATAGACTACATCATCATCAGTCCTGAGTGTATACCACACTTTTGCTAATCGCTAATTGGTGGCGGGGTGTGATGTGGAGGGAGGATGGGGTGGTTATGGGGTTGGTTGATTGGTTGGGATTGTGAGAAAGGATGGGGGGGGGGGTTGGGTGGAGGTAATGCCTTCTTTACTGTGTGATATCTCAACTTGCAGTGTTTTCCCAAATGCAACTGATGAATACCAAAGCAATATATACTAAATGTGTGCAATTCGATAACAGTGAACTATTATATATTCAATTCTATGTGTGAATAATTAAAACATAAAAATATTAAAAACAAATTTTGGTGAGTTTTTCTGTTTATTTCACGTTTGCATATCAAATGTGTTTTCAATCCTCATCATACTGCTCGCCCTGTTGAAAACCCATACTGCTCTAAACCTCATCAGTTTTATCCTCACCCCTATCGGTCCAAATCATCTTTTTGGTTTTACAATTAAAAATGTAGAAAATAATCACATAATCATGAACACTCTAATTTTTCTGCCCAATATTTTGGTCTATTGCAGAGAACAAATGAAATAGAAATTCAGACAATAACAACATTGTCGCATTGTAAATAATCAAACGTAATATGAAATAATATTGAAGTTGGTTTGTGTGTTTATTGACTACACAATCGCACCCAACAGAAAGTGTGAGGGAAGAGATCTGTACATTAGTATTTACAACTGAATGCATATTGAGGCTTTAATAGTTGCTCTCATCCTGTGTTCCCAAAGACGACAATAAATGGTGAATTGTCGCATCGCTCTCCTCACAGACAAGGTAAAAACAGAGGAGCTTTAGAACATCTTTTACCCATACTCTCCAACCTGCCCCCACACCCCCCCCACTCCGTCCACCTATATTCTAACCCCTTTGTTTAACAACAAAAACTCCAATCTATGCAGACTGTATGATATGCCAGCTACAAATCCAGTGAATTGTCACATATTTGCTTTCTGACGAAAAAAGGAGATCTTTCCGAATATGGTCGACTACGTCCATTTATCATCTCGTCCCTCGTTCCTGTTTATCTGTTTCATGTTCGTATCCTGTAGGCTAAACTGGATCTATTCGTTTCCTGTTCATATCCTGCAGGTTCAACTGGCAACCAGTCTTCTCTGGGCTGGCTTTTCATGAAGTGTCTTACAGACAGACTTGTTAATGTGACTATGTTTCACAGAATCCAGGGGTAGAGGGGGTCTATTTTCTGGTATTCCTAAAAGATTTTTGAGAGAGACCGCTGCTGCTTCTGTTTCGGCAACTTCGATACTTTCTCCTGGCCCTGTAGAGGATATTAAAAATAATAATCATGCAAGAATACTGTATCAAGGTTAAAAGGTCAAAACTCCCAGTTGCAATCTCTGTTTGCTGAAACATGGTGGCAGTATACACAAAATTATCGTGTGTATGTAGATACTTCATCCCTGACTACACACTCATACAACCCAAAGGCATACTCAAATATTGCTGTTAATGTAGAAAAATGCAATCAAAAACATTTAGCCGATCTTCCTCAGCAATGTCGATAAAAATCCAAAATGAAACAAAGACACCATTTAATTAGTCAAAGACTCCTCCTTACGCAAAGTTGAGAAACTTTATCGGCTGACTCGTGTTGGTAAAAGCTGGGTGATGATTTGTTAAATCTTAAAACTTGAGGGATATTATTCCAACTCTATATAACTGGGAGCTCTTCTTCATTTTACACGAAAAATTTCAAATTCAAAATGCAACGATTTTATTGCAAGTACTTCAACGTTTTCAGTTAAAATATAAAAAACATACAAACATTTTTAGTACAACCTCTGACGTATTCTAAATTTGACAGATCACAGAGAAACTCACCCCATCCTAAAAGTTCTTTATTTGAGTAAACTCCAACCATGAACAGAGGGGTGTAGGTGTTCTTGCTGGCCTCTCGAAGTAACCTGTAGATAATCGTAAGATGCAAACGATTACTATCATCAAATTTTCGGACAGGTTTATAAAATTCCTTTTTTCTTCTTTGCACTTCCAATTTCTTTAACAAGTAAACTTTTGTTGTCACTTCAAAATAATAAAAAAAGCTATTACAGAAAATAATAAAAATGATTTTAGCAACCTCAGGTGTCACAGATTCAGCATGGGTTCTGGCTCTTATTTTTTCTACATACTTATAACTTTGTCCAACGTCCAGGGAAAAGTTTAGAGTACATATATTCTTGTAGCAGTTAATGACTTTTGCTACTCCAAACATACTTTAAAATAAAGTTATTGTACTTTGTTGCCATGGTAGCATACACTATCAGCTTATCACCACAACATGATAAATATTTACTACACAGTTTGTGAGAACTCATGGCTACATAAGCAAAAATAACATTTTGAAAACTTTATGAACCTCATTTTAAGTCTTCTGCTCTATAAATATATTTAAAAAAGTAACAACCTTGGCTCTGGTGGTGACCTGCCATCTTCTTCCAGAAGTCTGACCAAGAGGCCCATGGGGTCTTCGGGTCCCCAGATATCATACAGTTCCTCTCCAATCAAATGGCTGATCACAAAATCCCGGACGAACGCACCAGCTCTCTCGGCGTCCTGCAGAAATCAGACAAGATTATGTTTACTGCAAACTGACTAAAGTCGATATGTTAAATGCTTTTTCTTTTTTTTTGTATATGGCATTTCTGTTTGCATTCACAACATCCACACAAATGTAACAGACAGTTTTAAAAGAAAAACTGATAAAAAAATACAAAAAAAAGTGAGCTTTCTCTAGAGGCTTGACATTTCAAACCCAATTGAAGAATATCAAAACAAAAATTAAGTTTAAATGCAACCTGGGAAGAAAGAGGAGTGAAAGAAGAGGAAGGGGTGCAAGGAAAAAAAGGGGTGAAAGGAGAAAGGGAGGGGTGAAAGGAGAAAGAGGGGCGAAAGGAGAGAGGGGTGCAAGGAGAGAGAGGGGTGAAATGAGAGAGAGGGAGGGGTCAAGAAGAGAGAGATGGGGGAAAGGAGAGAGAGGGGTTGGTAGAACTTGTCCAAGAAGAGATGATTGATTCCTCTTCAGCTTCCAAGTAATTTTGAACTGCTCTCCTTACATGTACCCCCCCCCCTCACACCCTGATTACTATATTTTACATTACTTATTGACTAATGTGAACAGTTGCAGAATGGTTGCTGATATGCATTGTTTCAGAGAGACTTGAACTTCATGGCATTCACATATTATACAAAATTTGCAATATTTCTATTTTGTCTTCAGCAGTTGCAGTGAGTATGCTTAAACAATAAACTAAATGATAAAAACAAACAATATACAAAAATGAACTCAAAGAAACTGTCAAGACGAGAAAGAGAGTGAGCCTCACATGTTGTTCAAATATTGCTCCGATGATTGCGAGAAATGTGATCTTCAAATCTTCTTCTGGTACTGGGAAATCCTGGAAAATGAAGACAAAAACTTTTTTTTTGAAGTGGAATGAAAGTGGAAGTGTATTAGAAAAAGAGATACAGATAAGGGGAGAAATAAGATATTCTTAAGCTGTTACATAGTGCAATAACAACTTCATATCTGAATTCACATAGGCTTACAGCCTAATATAAACACATAACTTTGGTCAGCACTTGTGATTGCCAACAAATTGTTAGGCTAAATTATGTGTGAGTTACACCATGTTAGGCAAGACATAATCATTCATAGCCCTTCCTGAATTATTAATAAAATTGCAGTAGTTTCTTTACAAAAGCAGTTGGTAGAACTGATGGGGTGTCGCACCTGGGATGTTTACCTACCATTATTGACCATTATTGATCCTAATTATCTACAGAAGAAAATATTATTCCTACAAAGATATTGCATACTGATGAAATTGTAAGAAGAATAGAACATCGACTAAGCATATTGTAAATCCCAGATATATGTATGACAGTTCAATGATAAATCAGTGACAACATGACAATAGGAAAGACAAATGAAGCTATTGGATAGCATCTACCCAAGTGACATAACAGATTCACTGACTATGACTCACATCTTGGATTAAGGAAAGGCTTATCTGGTAAAATAAAAAACTAGTTTACGTACAGACAGACATATCTGGAGTTAGGGAAGGGATATTGAGATGGGGCCTTCAACTGCAAGTGTAGAAAATGTCTTCTCTACCATGAGCTTTAAATCATCTGCCATAAATGATAAAATAATTGTATAATATTAATGGAATAAAACCTTAAACTCACCTCACACTGGATGACGTCACCGATGCCCAGATGTTTCGCTATATGACTCAGAAGCTCCATTCTCGACAGGTAATCTGATATTGCTCTGTGAAAATATGACAAGTTTTATAAAAGATAACACATCAACTTTGAGGCAACGAAATCAAAATTCAATTGATTGGAATTTAAATCCCTGCCAGTCACAACTTTAACTCATGAGCTTAACAGTAAAAAAAAATTCATTAAATTGTAAAAAAAAATGTTCAAAAAATTGTGTTCTCCAGATACCAGTTTCATTCACAGAATATACTGTTCTAAGATCTCAGCCAAGTTTAACAATATGCAGATTGAATGTTTTGGATGTGTCATCATAGAGAACCAGTTATTTTGGATGGGGGGGGGGGGTGTGGGGCAGGGGTAAGACGTTCCAAGAGATGCTGACTATTATTTACAACTTTTCAAAGGAATGTCAAAGGTTTTTGCAAAAACTTGACGTGTCATTTACAAGTATTGCTGTCATTAATGCAGTGCAAGCTATAAGGATCAAATTTGTTTCCAGTATTACTCATTAATATTTTAGCTTACAAGGTTAACAAAATACGAGACTTAAAAAAAACATATAATACAGAGTTTGTGAACAAAGCACCTTGTTCCAGCTTCATAGCTTGTTCTATTGTTGACTAATAAAACATTTGTTTAGTTTTATTCCTGATGCAAGCATTGTGAAATAATCCATGATGTCATAGATGAACTTCAGACAACAATTAATTTGATTTTTTTCTTTAAATCTGAAATGTTATAATGTACTTGGATAATAACAATAATAATAATAATAATAATGGAACTGGGTGATGGGTTGTTATTTTATCTTGGTAAAATATGATATCCTTTGGTCAAAACAAATCAGTAACTTCAAATTGTAGAGAAGGTCTAATTCATCATCAGTGAACAACAATGAAACACAATGACAGTAACTTGTATATTCCATTTATGTGTCACATTATTGTACAATTGTTCTTGTCCAACTAAAAGTGAATGTATTTCAAAATTGTTTTCTGTTTTCAGCAATGGCACAAACAATGAGAGATGCGAGTCAGATCAATGCTTTGTACTTTCTATATAATATTATAATATTAATGTTTAACTTTGTTACAGATTTGGCAAACTGTACCTTATTCCATCTGTCGGAAGTTTTGGATAAATGTGTGAAAGGTAGGCTTGAATGTAACTAGACACAAACAATGACCCTGCAAGGAAACAAATAAATAAGAATATTATATTTAAATTATGATCAAGGTTATGCACAAATTTTAATATTTTGCATACCAATAGTTGTCTTTTCAATAACTAAATATCTCTCCTCGGACTACGGAACATTATCAGCATTATATAGTATGAAAGAAAATTTCACCTCTGCAGAAAATCCTGCTGCTGTCAGAGTATCAGGCTCTTTAAGTTTACCAGAATGACATGCATCAATTACAATTTCTTCAGTTTTTCATGTCTCAGATCAACTCTTTGCAACTTTTGGAAGTTTGATAACTTAACAAGATCTAATGGGTAAGTGGCTTTTTTCTTGATTACTTACATTAGCTAGAATTATTGATCAACTTTCAACAAACTACTGTATGTCTATATATCCTGTATCCTCAAAAATTAAAAGAAAGACACTATAATTTATCACTGTGGTGCCAGTTATGCACCCTTATACTCAGGGAGGAGGCAGTAGAGGGGGGGGGGGGTGAGGAAGGGAGCAGTCCCAAAAACCATGAGATTATTATCTACATGACACTAGCTCATGTGGCAAAAGTTATATACCAAATGATCATTTATGATTATACATGTATGAAGCAAAAGACCATATTAGACAATCGACAAAGTGGTCAACATATCAACTATATAAGTAGGTACATGGAACAACTTCAGTAAGCAGGTAACTCTCACCTGACTCTGAGAGAATTGCATTATCAGGCTGAGGGAGGGTAGCATCACCCCCTTTCCCAGCACTATCAGTTATGATGCTTGGTCGCCTCAAGGCCTGTCGCAAAATGCTGCCCTCTAGATCTTCACCGATTCTTTTACCAAATGCAAACAATTCACTTTCGTAATCCCTGCGGATGAAATTGTTCAAAAATTTTCTATAAATTCAGTCACAAGGGGATTCAATCAAGTATTTGCTTCACAATTTGTAATGACATAACATTTGAAAAAAAACCCAAAACAAACACTAAAGACAAGCACACTTGTTGATGTTTTGAGATTTCAAAATCCTCAACAATGTGTAAAACAATTTTTCAGACACAAGGCCTATTTGGCACAAGTGCAGTACTTGCCAGCTAAGAAGGAAAACAACCCACTCACCAGTTTTCCTTGTGTGATCTTGGCATCAAAGGCTCTGGTCCGTACTTGAACAAGATTGATCTGATTTGTCTGTTCAGTTCAAAAAGCATCGGACGGAACCATTTTGAGTGATGTTTAACACCTAATATGAAAGATGGACATAAAGTTATATATCATCAGGCTACTGTAAATTGTAATGTAAGTAATGTTAGATCTTAGTTCTTACTATACGGTACAATAAAAAACAAACAACAGTCGCATCCAGGTAGTTTAAATCTATAACCTTGGTCATGCTTACTGTAAGGCCTACTGACTAGCCTAGATTTCAGGTCTAACATAGACTAGGCCTAGAACTTTCTTATAGTATTAGCATTTAGGCCCATTGTACATAACGTAGACTAACTTAATTAAGCCTAGCCTAGGCTAGTACAGATATGCTCATACCACTTGAAATCATCAATAATATAACACATTTTCAAAATTCTCATTATTATTGGAACCAGATAATTACAGGCTACTTACACGTATACGAAACCAGCACTCTAGGTGAAGTCAGTGGTTTCGTCCAGCAGCCATGCCGTAACGAGCTAAATACCATTGACCTTGCTAGTAACCTGCAGGGGGCCGCCATTTTGTTTGTTATATTTATTATCGGTGGGGCTATTTTGGTACTCTATGCCACAATTACTACAGGATCGATCTGGCCTGGCAGCAGAACATTGAACCCCAAACATTTAGCTGGTTATGTAGTGCTGTTCTGTTTTTGTCAGCTGTTGTTATGTTATTAAATTGTCAACAAATTTAGGCTATCGGCCTTTGTTGTAGGTTTCATCAAAATGGTGAAGCCAGGATCATCAGTGTTTGGCAACTCTTTGATCTTTCTTGCAAGGTCACTCGCTAAGATCAACAACACACCATGGGAGAAGGTTTGTGTTTATTTCAGCTGAACTGTATGAACCACCCACATAGGCATGTGACTAAGTTAGGCCTATCCTAAGTTAGGCCTAGCCTGACTATTCTAGATCTAGGGTAGGATTGTGACCTAGTCTATCCTATTTTATATTATGAGAATAATTGTCCTTTTGAAGGTCAAGGTAATGATGGTCGATTTGCTTTGCGGTGTAACTTAGGTTAGTGTTATAGCCTTTGAACTTAGGACAGAGTTAAGGCCAAACGTTTGGCTACATGATTTCACCAATCCTTGATCAGATTCCACCAGAATGAGCCCTAGCCTCTTCAAAAGAAATTCCCCTTACCGCAGAATACAAGATTAATCTTAGTTACAGGTTCTCTCACTGCGTAAACTTGAGCCATTTTCGATGAGGCTGTGTTGATCAAAATTATGTTTGAAAAAGTGGTCACAATTTGACTTTCAAACACAGCAACTGCAGTGTCTACCAGTGCAACTATTTAAACCACAGTTGGGGCATATGTAAAGTAACCACCATATATCCTGAAGCATTGTTGGATCTACTTCATCAGGACTGCCTTTTTCCATAGCACTATCAGTATAACAGTGTTTGGGTTAGCCTGTGAATTTAGTTACAAGATTGTTAATTGTTTTTTTTTTCAAATGAGTGCCTAAGTCTGACAAAAGATGTACCCACATATGTATACAAAAGCCTATCACTTTCCTGTGCCTATAGCTCTGGACTTCATATCCCATTTGTGTTATAGTATTACTATGTTAGTGACTTGATATTAAAATTTACATTTTCCCAAACTTGTTCATTTGTGTCTGTTTACAGGTGGACCAGCTGTTGCTGATGTGCCCCCAGTCACCCCTCATGCAACCAGGGAGTTTTATTGTGGACACAAGAAGAAGTGATGCTGTCATTGCTTTGGGGATATTTCTCTTAGAATCGGATCTGATGGTAATATCAGAAGGAATGAGAATTACTGACACCCATTTTGAACGCATCTAGAACCTAACTGTATTGACAAACTTGAGATTCATTCCATTTATAAGTAACATAATAGTGTGACCAATGAAACAAAGTTTCATTACAAAACTACTAAATTTCAGTCCATCTGACCTTAAGCCCAAAATTTTTCAATTTTAAGTAGCTTGTTCTACTTTTAAACTGTTTGAGTTATTCCATAAATAAGCCTTCTGATGGATGGTAAAAATTTGAGAGATAATATGGTTTAAGTGCCTTAATGGTCTTGTGATATAATATAACATGATCAAGGTTTAAACAACCGCTAGCTTACTATGTTCATTTATAGAAATGAATCATTTCTGTCTATCCACGATTTCTGATAGTAGTAGCTCAGTAATAGAAGTTCAGTAGTAGTAGAACATGAGACCTGGCGAGTCACTACAACCAGGATATAGTATGATGCAAGAGGCATCAAAGAACCACACTAATGGTGTTGGGTCAAGTGGATTGTGTACAGTAGGACCCTAACACACCATGGAGTTCAAGATATTTATATTTATTAGGGTGATGTCATGAACTGAGTACTTGTGAAATGGGAAAATGATTTGAAATGCAAATACTCTGCCAACTCTTTCCACTTGCAAAATGAAAGGGGGCACATTTTTGGCCTTGAGAAGTGGGGGTAACCAATCCCCAACTTGCTTATTCCACTTTACATAATCCGTAGATCATAGTATTGATATACTGTAGCATTTCTGTAAAGTTTTGGTTGTTAAGGTGATATCCGGATGAGTATGTAACTAAATAATATGATACAGGGAGTTATATAATCAAACTTTACAATTTTTTCCTTCACAGTTCAAAGAGAAGCTTATACCATATTTGGTGAATTTGTTGAAAGGTCTACCTACAGCTTGTTGGGTGGAAGATCCCAGTTATAGGACAGAAGAATGTAAGTGTGTTGTGAGAAGTCAAACTGTGTTGTCTGTCTCGTCCTAAATGTAATGGCATTGGAAATGTGACAGTTAGGCTACCTCAAAGTTGTCCTCTGATTCAGACTGAAATTCTTGTTACTCTATTTTGATCACATATTTGAAATTGCTCTATTGTGTTCAAACATTTTTCTGTTGTTGCATTAAAAAATGGATTATTGTACGGCCAGACCTCCCAAAGCAGTACTTAAGTTGCAGTTTTTCTATTTCAAATTTGTTTAAAGAAGTACTGTAAAACTTGTCAAAATTGTAAACCCGTATTTCTTACAGTATTTATACTTATCTAGAATATTAAGTTGCATAGTCCCCCCCTTCTTTTTTTTTATCAATGAGCAAACATGTTTCTTTCAGCCACTTATTATCTGTGTCGTGCATGTCTTTCATGTTCTCAGGTTTACCAATGAGTGAGAATTTGAGTTTCTGTCTGACAGCCATTTTGTCTGATATAGCTGTCAGAGATGAGGAGTATTATACCCAGGTATGTTAGAAAATAAATAAATGAAAGGAACAGAGACATTTTGGGAAAGACTTCAAAAGAAGTGAAAAATTAACAGACATTGGTGGATGGGTTGTGATAGTGGCTGGTACAGAACTGACAACAGGCCTGTAGCCAGCATTTCTGAGTTGGAGGGGTACCAACAATTTAAGACAATTTAAGCAGGTGCACAATACTCATGTTCTTAAATATAATGGGGGTGTGGCAAGGCCCCCTTGTGCCCCTGCAAGGCTACAGGCCTGGTCGAAGGGTAGCAAGAATGTCAGGTTTTATAGGAGCCACAAACCCTACCATCATCATCGATGGATTTGATAGAGATAATTAATAACTTCGCAAACCTGCTTAAGAAGAATCTCATTCTGTTAGGGAGATATCTCAGGTATAATGTTATTTTAAAAACGTGTAAAAGTAAGTTGGCCTGACGTTTCGATCCTAGCAGGATCTTCTTCAAAGGCTAAATGACAAGTAACAGTATTACAGACGGGACAAAAACACGCACAGAATACAGACAGGTTTAGCCTTTGAAGAAGATCCTGCTAGGATCGAAACGTCAGGCCAACTTACTTTTACACATTCTCCTACACAGGCTCTCTAGTGGATAAGCAGTTTGCTAACAGTTTTATTTTATTTTTATTTTAAAAACACAAGAGTGGACACTTAGCTTGACATAACAATAGCATTCGTTTCAACAATGTTAACATTCTACCTTTTGAATACAAAAAGAAAAACAGAAAATTGTATTAAGTTTTCTGATCCTTGTAGCAATATGACATTACAGATTTGCATAAATGACATTCCTCAGACGTGACTTTTATACTATTTTTCTCTGGCTACCCCCGAGCCCTTTTTTTAATTCTTATGCAAAATTTCCTCGTAATAACCACATGGCCAATTGAGAAAGCTTCAGCTTAAAAGTTACACATGTAAAGTTATGTAATATATCTGTTTTTGAAAAATTGTTTTCTTATATTTATTCAATTCTTGTAGATTATTCAGACTCAGCTAGAAGTTCTCCAGTCATTAGCCATGACCTGTCAGCAGCCAGGTGATGCATCTCAAGGTATGAAAAATGGAAAAAAGAAGGGGAAATATGCGGGGGGGCGGTACACTGTCTGAAGTCAGGGCTCGCGTTTTTTTCGTAGCACGTAAAGTGTGTAGACCCAAGGTACCGCATTCTAGAACCATAAGACTATTTTGGTACCAATATTTACACTGCTAACAGTGTTGTAACAAGTCGTGACTCACATCGCTAAATTAAAAATCGAGTGACTCAAACAAATATGTAAAATTTTCCGCCTTTGAGGTAACATGGGAACTCTAGTTCATGACTCGGTTCCTAGTTATTCATAGACATGAGTTCATAGTTAGCATAGTTATTGTGTAATGACTAGGATCAACCCTCAAAACAAAGTGTATAGTTAGGCCTATTGATTATAGTGCTGTCAGAATTTCTAGCCTTTGTGTAACTGTGAAGATATGCTTTATTATTTTTTTACTGACTACAAATATAAGGAAATGACAGCTGTATGTTTAAGGTTGGATTATCTTTTTTTAATGACATGTCATTTTTTGCAAGATTTTTTAAGATCTACTTTAAACAGCATATATCCATAACTTTCAGATTTCATCAAATATATTCGTATTTCCAAAGTAAACCACCGTTATAAATATCGTTGACAGTTGACACTACAGTTAACACGCTATAATGCCGTACAAGAAACTCCTTGAATTTTGAACTTCCTTTGTATATACTGAATCGTTCATCACATTACATTTGAAATACAGAAGAATATATTCTTGTTTTGATGCCATCATGTTAGGTGCGATTTTCCTCGTGCCACTTCCTGAAGCAGAATGGTACCTTGATTCCTGCATAATAAAGCTATCATGTTATACATTACCTAAATTTTGAGAGTATGGTTGCTGCAGGATTTAGGACTTCCTGTTTGTATTCTCTTTCAGGATTTGATGCCTTTGTGCGTATTAAAGCTATAATTTTTAAAGTCTGAAGCCTACAACGATAAACTCAGTGTTTGTTGTATTTTGTAGCAATATTTTTTGGAGGATTTGTTACTTTAATGTTTACCATTTGATGAGTCTATTTTTGGTTTCCTTACAGCCGACACATACCAACACGTGGTTCCGGCATTTGTTGGTATGGTCAGAGCGATGTGCTTGGCGTACGACTCTTGTAGCAGCGTGCCGTTATTCTGTTCCTTCTTCCCATCCGGAACCCAAAACGCAAAGAAGTTTGGGGACCGCGTAGTCGGCGGGGGCCACTTAACCTACCACTCGTTCAGACCCATCATTTACCCCGCTATGGTACCCCACATCAATGCTCTGAGCGACCCCACCAGTATCGCTCAGTCCTGCGTCAAAGACCACCGCCTGGACGACGTCGAAAATGCGGAACTGAATTTACCGTCCGTACGTGGGGAATCGGATCGCATATTCCTAGTTGTGGGGACGATTTATGAATGGCATAAAATGCGAAATCATTGCAAGAAGAAAGATACAGAGGAAGGAGGTTTAAAGATTGAGTTGTCGTTGCATCAACTGCAGAGCGTTTTATCAGTTGTGAGTAAGCTGTTTCTTTTCCCCATATCTACCTCTCTCTCTTGTTAAATATAATGCTAATTAAGAAACACAAGCTGTTGTTTCTTATTGTTTTTTATTTGTCATTGTAAAATAGTAAACGTACAATTTTTGTAACAAGCTGTGCTCGGTTGTCCACTTTCGCAAACAATATCCGGATATCGCCGCGATGTTTACACAAAGAATTGGGCGGATTCGTAACAAGGTTTATTCGGTAACTATAATACAGGTTAGGTGTCGATCTCGAGATGGTTGCCTTTGTTTACAAACATAGGGAGGGCAGTATTTACAGTGAAAGTAGAATACAAGCTCTTACATACGGTTATCATTGGTGCTTGGTGATATATTCAAAGACATTACAATCGCCAGTACCGACAAACGTATATAGGGAAAATCTGACTAGGCTTAGCTATCCTTGGGCAGCCTTTGATTTTTCACTTCTTGAAGAACAAGATTTACTATCACTGGACTGTTGAGCGATGTCCTTATTTGAAATTGTCCACGCCTTGTTTGACTCTTGTAGCAGGTTACCTCGAGTACTTCCATAATTTGACAGTTTTCAAGCGAGAGTTGGGGTTCTGGTGAAGTGTCGTTTGTGTATTTTTTTATTTTTTTTATTTATTTATTTATTTATTTATTTTTTATTTATTTTTTATTTATTTATTTCTATGTATGTAACTGTATTTTTTTTTCATTGCAGGCAAAGTCCTTGTTGGAAGAGAAGGTAATGCTAAACTTGGACAACATGGCATTCAAGATTTCAAGTCAACCTGGCCACAGGGACTTCCCTTACAAGTCATTCCGTGAAATTGTCTCGTTCTGTTTGATTTCATATCTGAAGCACTTGATCGAAGTACAAGCAGGTTTGTCAAGATTTTTTTGTGTGCAATCACTCTAAAGTGAGGCATTAATAGGTCTTCTGTATAGTTGTGGCTATTGGCCCATCAGTGGGACTAATAAATATTGATCGATCATTTTTTGTGCTCCACAGCGAATAGCCACTCAGAGTGCACAATTTTCAGCTCTCGTATGTAGCCGCAGTAAGAGTGGGGGGGCGTTATACGTTTCCCATCGAGGGTGGCGTATTCTCCATATTTGTCCGGTTGTTGGATAAGTAGTGAGGGCGCATAATCTGATTTGTCTGGCTGTCGTGTGAAATAGGTTGGATCCGTCTTGATTACCACCTTAAAAATGGTCACATATGATCAAAACTTGTACCCTTGGTTTACTGTCAGCTTCATACAGAAATATTTTATTTTGGCATATTTGTGAAATATTACTACAAAAATAATTGAACTTATTGACACTGTCCCTGGGAGGGGGCAAGGGGGGGGTGAGATTCTGAGAGGGGGAGATGGTCAGACGAGGTATATGTTTTCTAGCTAGTGCGTGCACTGTTAGCAATAGTTTGTTACAAATATGAGAAAGTTTGACACTTGTGCTTTTTCCATGGCCTTAATTAATATATTTATGAATATATTCTTGGGTCACTCAGTGTATTTTTAAGAGAACTGTAAATGAAACAGTGAATATTCCGTTCGATGACCACAGTGCCTTATTGAAAGCCGACAATAACTTGTCAGAGGGACTTATCTGTGTCCGACCGTTTCACTACGTCTCTCCGTTCTTTTTCTCGACAGACCTTCCTGACGTATGGATAGCGGAAGTCCGGGACTTCATCAGAGACACGTACCTCGTGAACCAGTACGAGCTTCCAGAACGGAAAATTGAGACAGCAGTGAAGGGCTCCTGTGGCTTCGATTCGTTCGAGCTGGCGGTCTGCACCGACGCCCTCTGCGTCCAGGCTATGGTTCTAATCGTTAACGAAGAAACAGGTAAAGAAAACCCAAGAACGATCAACATGACCAATAAATAAAGAAAAGGGGAGGGAGTAGTGCAGGGGGGAAGAAATTCTAGGTTACTTTGCTGTTTGTGCTTGCATTCCCTCATGTCTTTTTTCATAAATTTAACAAAAGATGCTTTTGAATCTGGCTTCAAATCATGTTTGTCAAATGTGCAAGGACATACACTTCATCAAAGAGTTCTCTGAATACCTAATAACTTTGGTGCCACATTCCTCACTTCACAGATGCAGAAAATTTGATGCCGAGGATCTCGGAAAAATTGACTTCAAATTCCAGCGGTCGTCAGATGGTGGCAGATGTGCCATTATTAATGGCAGGCTTGGATGTAAGTTAAGAAAGAAACCTGAAGTAGATTCAAACTCTGGTTTTTTTCTGATAACAAGAAAGTAGTTTCAGAAGCATAGCAGTAGAGATTAAACAAAGCATATACAAAAAACATATACAAAAAGTATAAAACAAAACATATATTTCTTTGACAGAGAAACTTTTGGTAACTTGTATATTTTCCAGACTTCACTTCATCTCGTCTCACCATATCTCGTCACATCTCATCTCACCCTCTGCATCGTGTTAATTCGTCTTCTTCTTCTTCGTTCCCTCATATATTCCGTAGAGTCTGGGATGTTTAGCGGAGAAGTTTCCCAACCTAGCCAGCAGCTCCATATCTACTCTGAAAGAATTCTTGCTCGGCCCTTCCTTCATCCTGACCCGACTCAGCAAGAGTAAGGCCAGCGCCAACAGATTCGGCCGAAGAGACATCCGCATCCCGGTGGACATGATCAAGCCCAAACAAAGGGAGGAGAGGGCCAGAATCTACCGAGAGGGGATCGTCTTTGAGAACCTCAGAGATGCGGCGATCAGAAACATCTGCAGGTAAGAAAAAATCCTGGGATGTAAGAATTGGGTCAAATTAAGGCTGAGAATTTAGAAAATATATATTATATATATAACACAGACAGAGCTTGTGAAAAGAGGCAAATTGATCCAACTCTCAGCTTCAGAGATTTTCAAATCTGTTACAAACGGACTATTGTATTTTATTTTTGAAAAGGGAGTGTTTTTTTTCGTCGTCACTTTCAGAGCTTTGAAGAGCGGCGTCGTGGTAGACTCGGACTGCGTGCAGGCCTTCCTGTCCTCGGTTTCCAATACACTGTACATGACGGACTCAAACAACCACGAATTTAAGCTGAAACTGAGCAACCATTTCATAACCCTCGGCCACATAGCCGTGGCCCTCTACCACATCCCTAGGACCATGTCTAGCGTCCAGCAGATATTCCTGCAATGCTTCTGCCAGCCTCCTTCCACGATCGACGTCCTGATCGTGGACATGTGGGGGTGCATGGTCATCGCTGACCTGGTGAGACAAGACTCCTTTTTCTTTGGAAATATCTTCACCAAATCTGGTTTAATATGCGAGGAATAGCGAAAAATTTGCAAAAATATGAACACATAAAGGCCAAACTAAAATCAATTTTTCAAAATGTGTTTTTGGAATGAATGTAGCTGGAATAAACTTGACATTTTAACCAGTTTTAAAGTGAAGTGATGTGGTAATTATGTTTTGGTAAATATTTATAAAATAATAACTGATGCGGAGTGCTTTATTATTTCAAAATTTTTGAAATAAGTTCTTCTTTTGTGAATACTTTAAGATTTGTATCACACTCCTGATTTGATACTTTTGTTGAAGATGTTTGCTAAAAGTTTTGAAAATTGAAGAAGATCTAAGGTACCAGAGGAAACTATCCATCACTGATTTTTCCTTTTATAATACTTTTGTCTATTGTCTTGCTTTGTCGGTAGCCCGGAATACATCAAGAAGTTATGAACATGTTTATCAGGATCAGCGTGGAGACTAGCTCAGCAGCTTACACTCCAGACAGTACAGAGAAGGTCAAATTCAAGTGAGCGGGTTATGTTTGTTAAATTGTTGCATTTTTTACATGGAAACCAGTTTCTTGATTGAAATTAAAACCCCCGACATTAACTGGTTTGTCATTTAAGCTGCGATGTTGCTGATTTGTAGACAAAACACAATTTCATTGATTTTCTTGAGATGCTCAGCATCACCTCTTTACTGTGTATTTCAATCTTCCTTTTCTTCAGTCTTTTCATATTCATTCTTTTGTTCATGCATTCGTTCGTTCATTTATTCATTCATTGAGTCATTGCTTCATTCAGTGAAAATGCAACATTCTCCTCTAAATCAACCGTACTAGATATCTTTATACAATTTGTGCATTCATATATACTGTATGTGCATTCATTAATTCACAGGTTCATTCATTCAAGGTCCATTGATTCATTCATATGTTCATTCAATCATTCATTCACAGGTTCATTCATTCAAAGTCCATTGATTCATTCATATGTTCATTCATTCTCTATCACCTTTACATTATTTATTCATACAAACATCTCAAAGTCAAATCCTTCTGTCATTCTTCCATTCGTGTATTTCTTCTCGCATTCATTCATCCATACATTCACTCATTCTTTTATGCTTTCTGCCATTCATTTTTATCGATAATCTGTATTCTTTGTTTGATTTGTTCACTCATTTAATGAACCAATCGATTGGTCCTATTCATCAATCGATCAATTTCTGCACTTCTTAATATGGAATCAATTTCTGTCACAGACATTGTTCGCTGGCCATCAATAACGCCTTAGCCAACATATCCCTCTGCATCCAGGGAGAGACAGAGCAAGAGGAATTGCTGATCAGGTTATTAGAATTATTCGTACAGCTGGGCCTAGAAGGCAAGAGGGCCAGCGACAGAGCCCCCGTGGCCATAAAGGCTTCCAGCGTAGCCGGTAACCTGGGCATATTAATCCCTGTGTTAGCCACTGTAAGTACCCTCATAAGGTAGATTTGAATTGCCACATACTTTACCCCCGTGGCCATAAAGGCGTCCAGTGTAGCCGGTAACCTGGGCATATTAATCCCTGTTTTAGCCACTGTGAGTACCCTCATAAGGTAGATTTGAATTGCCACAAACTTTAAAGTATGCCTGTGTGCATAACCAGGCCCTTTTCGTCCCATTTCCAATCCTTGTTCTATCCTTTTATTTTGAAGGAGGTTATGGGGAGAGGTGGTCGGGGCCATGCAGATGTGATTTACTTACCCGGAAAGGAAAATTTTAGTTGATTCATACAAATGTTCTAAATCAGTTGTCAAGTTTCCGAAAATTAATCGTTTGTTCCTGAATGTGCAAAAAAGACGACTTTGAAAGTGAGTTCTGCCTCCAGATTCCAGACTTTCTTGCAGTTGCATCTGTCTTGTTTTCTGTATTCTCTGATGTTTCATTATTTTAGTCATTTCACTCAAATCATTCTCCAGCTGTTGAAACGCCTCTCGATCATCGAGGATCCCAAACGTCGTCTCCACAAACTGTTCCGAGACTACTGGCTGTACTGTGTCATCATGGGCTTTGCAATGGAAAAATCACGTAAGTGTTGCATGAATTTGAAGGTTTACAGTCTTGTTTGAGGCCAAGGCACCCTCAAATGACTTTACAACTTAACCTGGGCAACTTCACATAGAGTGCAGCTAAGCCACGAACTGGCACATGCAACTATATTTTACAAGTTACCTCGTAAGTCCCCCATTTATACACCTGGGTGAAGAGAGGCAATGGAGATAAAGTGCCTCGCACAAGGATGTAAAGGATAACGTAATGATCTGGCCAGGACTCGAACCTGCAAACCTTAGATCACAAGTCCACTGCCTTAACCGCTTAATAACTTAACTACAATCAAAAGGATGAAATAAAAAAAAACGTTGACATGTCATAAATATGACATCGCACCTGCTTACTCCAAGTTCACTTTTGGCACAAAATATGATAACAATAACTTTTCAATATCCCCAAGAAATAAATTTGACCTCTAGTTTGTTGTGTTAAGCTCCTATACTTCTAAGATTGTCAACAAAATTCATTTTCTTATGTTGTGTATTTATTTTACGTTATTATCTGTATGTATTTGATATTCTGGAAAAATAAATGGTTTGGTGAGGGAAAAAACAAGAATAATAAGTGTAAATAAATGAAATGGAATGCAGTGAAATTCGCCATATTTGAACGAACTTCTGTGGACATTTTTTAAACCTGTTCTCTGTGACTATTACAAAATCATATTCTTTTTATTCATGCTAAAAGTCATTTGAATTGCCAAATGTTAGTCCCTGAGAGTGATTAGCTATCACTGGTAACTTATGTTTCATATAACAAAACAATTTTTGCAGACTCTGTGTCAAAAATTGATTGATTTGTAGTTATATTGCAATTAAGCTAAAACGCTACCAAATATTTTCAACACGTTCACCTTCGTGCATTATTAAGTCAAGCAGCTCATGAGATCACTGCAAGGCCTCCACATGAAATGTCATGTCGTCCAAAATCAGATATTTTCTGAGAAATGTTTACATTTTGTTTACCTTTCAGCTGTCTGGCCTAAGGAATGGCACGAGGGCGTCTGTCAAACAGCAGTTAAATCTCCACTCCTCACCTTCGCAGCCGGCGAACATGTTCGATCTGAGCTGGACCACAATCTAGCCTTTAAGAACGATAGCGTGTCTGTGGTAAGGGCTTAATACATTGAGGTCATTGACCTGACATTTTTAAAGGAAAATTGTTCCAAATTCCCATTATTTGGTGATACAAAGTCACATCATGTAGTCAAATATGAATATTTAGCAAATATAGACAGAATTTCTGAACTTGGCAATGCTATATTAAGTAAATCATCTTTATATATGACTATCAAATGATAATCATAATTTAGTAGGATGAATTCAATTGCAACTTTTTGAGCCTTTTTGACTACTAATGTAGACTAATTTCAAACGTCTTGTTTCCCATTGGGATGTATTTCTTTATGTTTCATAATCGTAACATTACTCTCTCGTACTAATTAGTCCATCGTCTATCGCATTGTTTTACATTTAACATTCCTTCTAGCTCATGGAATTAAATACATTTATCTCGACATGTTACTTTTAACATTCCTTCTAGCTCATGGAATTAAATACATTTATCTCGACATGTTACTCTTAACATTCCTTCTAGCTCATGGAATTAAATACATTTATTTCGACATGCTACTTTTAACATTCCTTCTAGCTCATGGAATTAAATACATATATCTCAACATATTACTTTCCACATTCCTTCTAGCTCATGGAAGTAAATACATTTATCTTGACATGTTACTTTTAACATTCCTTCTAGCTCATGGAATTAAATACATCTATCTCCACATGTTACATTTAACATTCCTCCTAGCTCATGGAATTTCATACATTTATATCCACAAGTTACTCTTGGTCCACACAGAACGAACTGAACGAACTCCGCCACAACTTGTTGGCCCTGTTGAGTCGGCCTACGGAGCTGGCTCCCTACATCAACAAACTGAACTTTGCTCAGTGCGGATACCTCCTGTCCGTTTACCACCTGGAAACGTTGCGTACCCGTCACCAGCCCGACTGCAGCTTCCTCCAGGTGTTCGATTATCTGGAGAATAAAGCTATACAGAAAGATAAACTGAATCTATGGCAGTGCGTAATGGCCATCACGGAACAAGTCCTCAACGTCTTCCTTGAGATAATGGCCGCTAAGGTAAAGTTTGGTCTTCTATTATATTGTTTTCCAATCTGTCAGCAGCTGGCTTGGTTCGTTTCTTGAATGTCAAGCCTCCCGTGGCACCAAATACACATGAGTGCATAATATGAAGTAGACATTTCCGCTGCAAAGACCATCCCTTATAGCTGCATTTTACGTTCAGTCATCGCTTTTCACCATTTTGACCCGTCAAGTTTTAATATATGCTCTAGTTTTGAGCTCCCTGTCAGTCCAAGAGGGTTGTGGGTTATCGCTCCTAATGAGAGGCTTATTATTATCTATTAAGTCCAATTATGGAGGGAAAGAAACTTTGTGTCCTACAAAATTAATGTTGTGTGCTTTTTTTGATCATTGCCAATTTTTGAAATCATTGTCAAAATTCTTCGTACCTGGTGTAATTGTAGTGAAATGAAGTGACATATCCTGTTTGTCTCAGTTTTCTATGGACAGATTTGATTTTCTGTCTAAGTAGCGCTTACTTCCAAAAATTGTCTTATCAATCAGTTTGTGGAAGTTAAAAGACATTTGAATTTTCATTAACTTACATACCCCAAGTCTGTTTGTTCTCACTAGTTAGTTTTATGGTAACAAAACTTTTTCCAAGCTGGATGGAAGGTTGTCTGATTTATAGCAACACTGCAGTGAAATTTAATACAACCCAATAATTCAAAATAATCGACTTTGTTAAATTTAACGAGTCAAACTGGTTGTGTAATCTCTACAATGCCCCAACATTTTATTTTAGTAATCTTACAGAGTTAATTTTCGAAATATGAATAATATATAAATATACATATGAATAACATTTTATCAGTGAAGTATAATACTACCAGATTGTACCAAAGTCAATGCATGGTGTAAACTTAAAAAATAATTCCTCAGATATTTGAGCATTGCAATATTTAAGATTTGTGGTTGTGTGAGTCTTCTCATATTTCACAGCACTTACAATGAATCTTGATATTCTATTATCTCTGAAGTGAAAAATATGTCTTTTTTTAAAACTTTTTATTTACTTTCTGTCACAGCCTCAGTCGGCTGAAAGAGAGAAAACTCTGGCCAGACATGCTCAGTTTCTGATCATCCGGTTTAACCACATCCAGAAACAGATAAGGAAGGTCGCAGATTCCTTCCTCACCAAACTCGTAGAAAAGTGAGAACTTGGGTCTCGTCATCTTTTAACAACATTATTAACTCACGTAAATGTGACCTGTTGATATGAATGTTGTCATTATTATTATTTTTTTTCTAAGTTGTTATTAGTTAACAATCAATGTTTAGTGAATCAAACATAAGTGACTGTCTGACCAGATGGTTTCTTTCTATAATGAAGTATAAGCAGTTAAAGACTATGCCAAAATTAAGAATGTTTTAACCTCGGTATGCATGATGACTTGATACATTGGACAAAACAACATTAAATATGTGTACAAAGTAACAAGAGAGTATTAAACTTGCTGAGTGTCATTGTCATCTTAATCATGTAAGTTTCCGATGTCTCTTTCAATTCCCTTAATGCAAGATTTCTTTAAATTTTACTTTAAGTTGCTAAGGTTAATGGATGTTAAAGCTGTTATATGCAACCCTCCTTCCCCCTTCCCTAACCCCCCTCCCCCATTGACTATCCCACAGTCAGTATCAAGTGAGACATTCCAACAATCATTTCACGTACTGTTTTGTAATCATCCACCATTTCGTTTTGTAGATCCCACGACAAGTAACCATTTGTGTGATATTTTAGAAATCATGTAGAAATCGTTCTTCCATCCTTGTTTTTCAAACCGTTTTAGATTTCCTCAGTTGTTGTGGAACAGGGATGTGATTTGCACGATGCTAGACTTGTTGCAGCTTCTCTCCAAGACCCTGGAGGCGGATCTTCAAGAAGTGGCGAGTTTTTCCGTCCCGAACACGGACTACAGCATCACCATCATGGACAGCAGAGAAGCTAGAGAGGTACACTAGCTGCTCCTTGTTAGTGAATAAAAGGATAAATTTAATTTAAGGGATAAAATTTCAGAACAGAAAACCGGGGACTTGGAACGAATAAAGATTGTCACCAGTCATCTCTTTTGCTTTTTTCAGAGTAAGAAATGAAGGAGGAATTTTGTCAACACATTTTGAAAGGACAGAGAAATTTCAGGTTCAGATTGCGATTTGAGAGAATAAATTTAAAATCTTCAGCTTTTCCCGATACGCACTTTCGGGTGCTCTAGTTTGAGAGGAAACTTAGGTGGAGATCATTTTCTAGATATTCGCTCATTTTGGTGGTTTCCTCCGCAGGGCATTCTGAACGACTTTGCAGCCAGATGTGGGGGCATCTTTCAGGAGAGCGTAAAGTGGGCCGCTCAGGGGACCAGGTCCGTCATACAGCAGTACCTGTTACACCTAGAGAGCGCCGCAGGATTCGGAGGTGTAGAGCGAGCCACGGAGAGCGCCCTCCAATTCGCCGGCGTCAACAAAAGAGGAAGTGATAAAGGAGAGAACTTTGTGTCCTCGATGAGCCTGAGAAGCAGATATGCGGGAGAGGTTAGTTTCTTCAGACGTCATTTCCTCACAAATGGTCGTCGACTTCATGGTGATATTTTTCCAATTCTGCCCACTGATATTTCTGAAGTCGTGTACCCTTGATTTCTTAGCAATTGTAGTAAACTTAAATGAACATTTCAAATTTAAAAGTTAGGTAATATCAGTTTTAAATCTTTATTTCCAAATGTCCATGTCATTTTTCTGCTCTATGTCAGCATTGACCTTATTAAATAACATAATAATTTTTACTAATTATTAAATAAATATTTTATTTGAAATAATGCTTTTTTTTTAAATGAGCAACGTCTAGAGCAATGTCTAGAATAGCATTTAAATAATTTTATCCTCAAATGGTTAACATGCCTTGTGCCACTAACAACTGAGCTTTCCAGGTCTTAGTTTGTGGTGATTCCCTATATAGCCATTTCTTTGCTTGGGGTGCCAGTCAGAGGCAACACATTTGTGCCTAGCATAAAGTAAAGCCAGAGAACACACCCCCGATTTCATTTCTAGCCAAATCTTTCATTGCTGTTTTTAAGTTTGTTTATATTTTACCATTGTTCATATATTTCTCAAGGTTTGGTTGTTGTTTGTTCCTTACGTTGCAGGTGTCTGGTATGAAAGCCATTTATCAGGAAGCTGGGCCAGGTGGTCTCACCCTGTCCAAGGTGATTAATGACCAGTTGCACAAAGCCTGCTCCTCCAGCAAAGAAGATGCCTTTACCAACGCCATCTTCAGAGTGACTGCTCTCCTCATCTGTGATGCAGGTAGGAACACATACAAAGATTCTAATTGGGCATTTCTCAATTGTACTGAATATGTTCAAAGAGGCATTTTAATCAATAATAGCATAGCACAGCATAGCGTAGTATTGCATTGCATAGCAATCATGTCAGCCTAAAATCAGTTCTTTGTCGTGATGTTGTAATACACGGAGGTAAAAATATCAGGACCATTATTTGTAGGAAAGCCAAACACTGCGCTGAATGTCTCCCCATTTGATTGCCTTCAAGACATGTCAGCCTTAGAAATCCCTGGGCAAGGTCAACCACTGGTCAAAACAAGTAGAGGAAACCTCAAGGAAAGTAGTAAAAGAGATGATATTGAGTCTCATAAGGAAGTAATATGTAAAGTTTGTAGCCAGACAAAGATGCAGTTGAGGGAGAGAGGTTGTTTATATGTTTGGTATATATCTAACAAGTCACTAGCTATAGAACAGAATCAGCAAGGACCATCGGTCAACAAATGTTGTCTTATGTCTTGGTTTACTGCGTAATGATTGACAGATAAGCAGAAGGAATGATGTTTGGAGTGAGACGAGATGTAGGACTTTGATATATCCTTTGGTGTGTATTCCAACCTCAGTATAGAACTACTCGGCTAGACTGCTTGTTTGTAGTAGTTTGACTCCTGCATAGACAGACTACTTACAGCTTGCCAAACATTGTAGGCTGTGGTCACTACCACAGTACACAGTGTTCCACGCTATGCAGCCAATACTTATTGTAAGGCTGCATCAACATTTTTTGAGTGATATTTTTTTGACTCGCCAGAGAGTATACTTACTCCAAATATCCGAACCAGTTTAGTCTTTCCTTTCCTGTAGGTATTGATCGCCATTCACTGCACAACATCTGTTGTGCTCCCTTGAAGTTTTTCAATGCCTTCACCATGGAGAAAGCTGTTGCATGCTGGGAATGGCTTCTGGCTGCCAGACCAGATTTGGAGCTACAGGTAAATATTTGCAGCTGGACGTGAAATCGGCAATTCTTGGTTTGGAACTTCTGGTTCATTCACTGATATTCTGTCATCTCTAAAACAAAATATTTTAGAAATATTTGATGTTTATTTGGAGATCCTTTTATAAAATCTTTGTGTTCGTAACTTGTGCTCTTTTGAAACCCTGAAAGAATTTACCTCTTCCTTAGTAGCACTAAGTTGCAAAAATATTAGCCTAATAATGCATCATCTCTATAGGACTCTATGAAATTTTGATTACGGTCAGCTGAATTCCAACTCGTAAAATGAAAAGATTATCTATCGCCCCAACTTTGTGTTCCTCGTTAAACTTGCAAAAAAAATTCTTCAGTACTATATATATTCTCTCCAACCGCATTAGTGGATGTACACAAAGTGAGATTAAAGTGTTGTCCTTCTGTTACCATCCTGAAAGAATTTCCATCAGTCTGAAAAACAGACTGACTTTATTATCTCTCTCTCTCTTTCTCTCCAACATCTTTGTTTTTTTTACAGTTTATGAGAGAAATGGAAGTAGCCTGGTTGATGGGAATCGAGAAGAAACTTGGTATTTTTGCAGAGGACATTGTCCAGCCTAGCCCGCTGACTTCCATGAGCAGCGATGACCTGCCAGGACCTCAGCCACCAAATACAGGACCTCATGATATTTGGACCAAGGTAAGACAAAATCCCTTTAAAGAGGCCCAGGAATTATGAAGAGAGAAGATGCTGTGGGAATTTCTGTCAATAAATATGGGAGGGAAGAGGAGTGATATATCTGGATATAGCAGAATGGTGCCATATATATTTCATAACTGTCTGGATACCTGAGCAAGTGGGGAAAATTTGAGGGTGGCGTGGGGGAGGTTGGAGGGTGGCTTTGGGTCTGGTCAAGTCTTGCATTGTGAATGAATGCTTCCGAGAAAGATATTAGGATGGAGAAGAATAAGTAACCGCATTCTAAGCATCCTGGTGTAATCTGTCGTAGATTTCTACCATCATGATTGAGATATGGATGGCCGATGTTATCATAGTTTGTACCAAAATGTGAACTCGGACCACGGATGTGATTTGTCGTTGATTCATTAAATTGACGACAAAATCTGCTTTCTTCATTTTCCACTCTTTCTCTCTATTTTTGGACCATGGGTTGGGTAGGTTTTCAAAATCCATGGCAAGGGAGACACAAATTTTAAATCGATATTTATGAATCATAATTTGTTTTTCACATTTTATGTGTCCACCTTTGATGTTCAAAAAGATTTTACAAATTTGAAGGATAAAAAAGGAGAATGCGTAAGTGTCGAAAGTTCCAAGTATCAACCGGAAGCCTATATTATGGGATATATTTACAGGAGTCAAAAATAATTTTTGGGGGGATTTTCCTTATAAGTCAGTATCCTTCACTGATTTGTTTATATGCTATTTCTTGCAGTTTTTAATGTACAGACTTGCAGAGGTGAAGTACAGTAGCTCTGATGTTGTGGCAGTGTTTGTTTCAATGCTCAACCATGCGTTCATGTCACACACGGATCCCAGTATGGGAGCTCTGAGCCGCCACATCGCCGCAGCTGGGTCTAGGTTCCGTCTGCTGTCCATGGGCCTATCTCTCCTGCAAGGACACTTCCTACCTTCAAATAACGGCAAAAATGTCATGAGAGAGAGGGTCTACACGGCTGCCTGTGATTACTTCAGGTTAGAAGTTAGGGTAAATTAATTGTTATAAATGACATACTAATGTGACCCTTTGATTTGATTAGTATGAGGGTAATGTAACCCTTTGATTTGATTGGTATGGGGGTAATGTGACCCTTTGATTTGATTGGTATGGGGTAATGTGACCCTTTCATTGATTGGTATGGGGGTAATGTGACCCTTTGATTGATTGGTATGGGGGTAATGTGACCCTTTGATTTATTGGTATGGGGGTAATGTAACCCTGTCATCCGATTTCTTGTATTACAGCTGCGCACCGATGTATCCTACTCAATCAGGAAATGACCTAAAGGAAGATATTTTAACCATCATAAGGTTTTACAATGCAATGAGAGCCGAAAGAAAGTATCTGGGGCCTGCCGTGGTCACTCCCATGCAAGGTATGCTTTTAGACTTGCTTCAAGTCATTTTGGGGGAGGGGGGGGGGTTCTGGTTTCACTGCATAGGAATCTCGGCTATTGTCCTTTGCGTACACTGTGTATATGTGTGTCGCTATGTAGGCAGCACTTCTGTGTCTCCTTGACAGTTGTATTGATTAAGAGGTTTACCGCCATTAAAGAGATTCTCTTACTTCAAAATGGTGCTGCTGTGCATCTTAATATGTAGGTCAACCTTATTGTCCATTAAACAGTGGAAAGTTTGCCATCTTATATGAAATTTCCAGTCAAATTAGGGTGATTAGCCAGAATTTTTTGTCAGAACAATAAAAAGACAGCACAGAAAGTCCAGAATAGTTTGCATTCATCTGCTCTGCAAAATGAGTCTTATAATTTATCCCTTTATTCTTGTCTTCTATTCTGATAGCGGATGCTCTAAAAAATACGTTGATACTTTACGGTAGACATATTTTTCAAGAAACCCTAGAGAAAGTCTCTAAAATGCAGTGATTACTAACTTGCATATAATTATTTCAAACTCTGAATGCGGTCTCGTCTTCTGATCACCGTTCTATTGGATATCCCTAAACACCGCGAACCTGGTCATCTTTTCAGACGGTGACGACATTTCGCAGCTGGGCAATCTGACCACAGATCTGGCGGCGGATTCGGTGAGCATGGTGAGCCGTCACTCTACAGCGATGCCTCCCAACACCTACATGAACACCATCCCACTGTCTGGTACCTCGGCCACCTCCAGGAGGTCCACCGTCACCAAGAAGAGCGGGGAAGTCAACCAGTCCTACAGCCGGGAGTATATGAAGAGAAGGCTTCTGATATTAGGACTTCTGGTGAGTTCATTCATTCATCCATTCATTCATCTGTTCATTCATTCATGCATCATCCATTCATTCGTTCTTTCATCCGTCCATTCATTCATGCATTCATTCATCTGTTCATTCATTCATGCATTTGTTCATGCATTCATCCATCCATTCTTTCATTCGTTCATTCATGCATTCGTTTATTCATTCATCCATTCGTTCATTCATCCGTCCATTCATTCATGCATTCGTTTATTCATTCATTCATCCATTCGTTCATTCATCCGTCCATTCATTCATGCATTCGTTCATTCATGCAATCATTCATTCATGCATTCGTTCCTTCATTCGTTCATCCATTCATTTATGAAATTTAAGACAAGTGATATGAAGGAAGTGAAGAACAAATACCGGGTTTGACAAAGAGTGCCTTCTTTCCAGTGTCGTGACAAGTCATGACTCCAAGTCAGTAAACTTCAAAACTAATTTTGACTGGAACAAATATCTTCAGTTTTTCCCACCAAGGGAAATAAAGTGACAATAATTCGACTTGATTCTGGTAAATTATTGGTAGTGAGTGAACTTGACCTTAAAATCAAGTGACACATAACAGCTCTGTCTCTTTCACTCCAAGCTCCCCTTCCATACCCTCTCTCTTTGCCCTCCTGTACCCACCACCCTTCTCTCTCTCTTGATTGAAAAGAACAAGGTCTAATTGTGTCATACAAAGAGAAAATGATAATACAACTTAAAACACAAAACTTACAGCTAAAGAGAAAATCTCTTCCGATTGGAGAAACTTATTTGCCTATACTCGGTATCTGATTTAATAGTTGAAAATTTGCTCTATATGAGCAGTGAAAATCAATTGTGACTGCAGGAATGTCCCACTTAGCATTTGAGGGGGTATTGAATGGTCATACCCAAAATCAGAATCAATTTTTTTATTTCTTTTAACGTCGTTACTGCATTTATCGTGAAAAACATTTCCACCTGTCAGTTCGTTTGTTTTCTTACAATTCGATCACGATGCAAAACACAATTCTATCTCGATTCTGTTTTTTTATCCACTCCTTTCGGTCGTCGCCTAGGCAACGGAAGTGGAGCGTCTGTCGACCTGGTACAATCCAATCAGGAATCCCGAGTTGGTCCTCGAGCAGGAGGAAGAAATCGTGAACTGGTTGCTGCAGCTGAAGAACGATAGATGGTGGAGGGATAACGCACGACTAGCCTGGAACATATCTCCCCATCTGGCATGTCACCTTACTCAAAGGTTTGTGAAGATTCTTTTAAAGACATTTGTGTTATGAAGGGGGATCGGGGCTGGACCGTGGGTGGAAAGAAGAGTAAGAGGGATGAGAAAGGGGGCTGATGGAGGTAAGGTACAAAGGAATGTCTGTTAGAAGGATGAAAAAGGCAAGCCAGGTACATATCTCCTCATCTGGCATGTCACCTTACACAGAGGTTTGTGAAGATTCTTTTAAAGACATTTGTGGGTAGGGGAGGGGGATCGGGGCTGGACCGCGGGTGCAAAGAAGAATAAGAGGGATGAGAGAGGGGGCTGATGGAGGTAAGGTACAAAGGAATGTCTGATAGAAGGATGACGAAATGTTAGTCTGGAATAAACATATTCAACTCATTCTTAACCAGAATCTCAGAGGTTTAAAGTTACACGTAAATGTCTATTCTTTGATTTATGTCAGTCACAGAAACAACTTTTTCATAGGACCTGAGGTAAGGTACAAAGGAATGTCTGATAGGAGGGTGACGAAAGGCTAGTCAAGAGAACATATCTCTTCATCTCATTCTTAACCAGAATCAGAGATTTTAAAGTTACACATTAATGTCTATTCATTGATTTTATGTCTTTACACAAAAACAACATTTTCATAGGACCTTAAATGCAAATTTGATTAGTCGCAGGTGGACGTTTTTAAAATGGCTTTTTCATAAAGGAATGTTCCAGTGGTTGAAGTCAATTGTTAAAATGACTGGAAATTGTCTGAATCAAGTAGGTCAAATCCAACATCCGCAAATCAGTTTTTATGACAAATAAATGGAATTTTTTAATCAAATCTGATTGATATTTTGCAAAGGCATTCTGGCAACAGCAGAGTGAATGATGTCATCATGGAAAAGCTCTTTTCAAATTGTTCATAATCAACAAGATTTAATAAAAATTGTTATTACTTGACAAGAGGCATTAGGTTTTAAATGAAACTAGCAAGCTTTCTTCAAATTGTTACTAATCTGCTATTTTTTAAACAAATTGTTATGCATTTTGACCCGGAAAAGGGAATAAGAAAACTGTTTAATATTGCGAGTTTTCATTTGTTTATTCAGATTTTGGAAATCGTCCGAGGCTCTGGTGAAGGAGATCACACGGCAGGTCAGAGTTAACCCGTTAGCAGTTTGCGATTTACCGAGCGCGATACATTTCCTGGTGACGGAAGCCACAGTAGAAGCCGACATTGCCGAGGTATGGGAGTGCTCTCAGCTTCTTTCACGTTTTAATTATCTGTTGAAAACTGCAGAAAATTAGAGAGCATAACCTTAAAATGCTTGTTAAAAGATATTTTTGAAAAGTGTTGCTTGCTTGTGGCAGATGATAACCTGAAAAAAAAAATACATCAAGTTTGGAGTTTCGTGAAGAAAATTTGTCCTTAGTAATTTCATTTGACACTGCAGTATCGAATTGGGGTATTGAAAAACCTGCGCCGCCTAATAACTGTAGCCCTGATTGGATGGAATCCATCTTGCTAGATGTACCCGATCGTAGCGATTGGTACGGAAGAGCAGCAGGGACGTCACATTTGATAAGTTACAAGCATTGCATTAGAAAGTGTGCATGAATGGTAATTTATAGAAAGGCATATTTAAAAGGCTTTCTCCACTCTTTTTTTTTCCCTCTCTTTTTTAGCTGAGCTACATCTTAAACTGGGCACCGGTGCCCCCCATTACTGCCCTGGAGTATTTTAACCATTCCCATCCACTGACAGCCCAGTATGCTACCAGAGTTCTCCAGAATTACCCTCCACAAGCCCTTCTCTTCTACGTGCCACAGCTGGTGCAGGCGGTCAGATACGACACGGTAAACTATCTTTGTCGTTCACTATAGTTTCTAACTATTTTAAAGCTTTGGAACTCTCTTGGAGAGAATCGGGAACTACCTTTTGTGTGGAGTCGCCTTGGGATGAATTTTCCTAATATCAATAATTAACTTTTCCTATTTCATTGGAGTCATTCTAATGGTAATGGTAATGGTACATAACTTCAATTGTGAACTGATTGCAAACACTTGTATGAATAGTGTCGACCAGATTAAAGTCTGGGTAAAGACCAGATTAAAACCAGGAAGGTTTGACTGGTAGGGGTGGCAGGGAGGGGTGGCAGGGAGGGGTAAAAGACAGGGTAGCTTTTTGGGAGAGGGGTGAGCCTTGTAACAGCACAACCTGGAAGTAATCTTTCACCACAACCAAACACACTGGAATGATATGATAAACATTGCTGTCTTTTACTATGATCATAATATAATGTAAAATTGTGTTTTTATCTGAAAATACCAAGCAGTTTTAAGAGAGTATTAAACTTGCTCAGGTCAGTGCGAGCCATGTGCCCATTATTATGTTATTCGTTTTATTAATATATTTTAATTTGATGGATTTGTTCTTCGTTTTGCTTCCCTCTCTCATCAGTTTGGCTTTGTCACCGAGCTGATACTGGTACTTGCTAAGAAATCTCAACTACTGGCCCATCAACTCATCTGGAATATGAACACCAACATGTACCGGGACGAAGACGCCAAGCAGAGAGACGGTGAGATCCTCTTTACAGTTATATAAAGATCAAGACTCTCCACCATCCAAAGAGTCAGAACACTTTCTCTGCCGTAAATCATTCTAAGAAGTATCCAAGCTTCCATCTTATACGTCCCACTGGTATTCAAGCTATTTTGTTTTGTGACCTCAACATTCACCTTTATTCATCTTGACAATCCCTCCAATTGTGGATGTTGTGGCCTGGGGCAGAAGATTATGGCGGGCGGGAGGTTTTATATGATTAAGGGTGCTAAGTTTCAAAATGGTGTTATATTTTGCAGTAAGTTATGTTGATGATTTTTCCACTTTTTTTCTGCAACATATTTTGGCAATTTCTCTTTTGTCTTCCGAATTATTTTATGCAACCCTCTAAAGTATTTCTGGCGATCCCTCAATGGTTTAGGGACTCCAGTTTGATGACCAGGATTCAAGGTTGATGATCTGCTAGGGTAATAACTTGTCATGCTTGTATCTGATATGCTTATACAAATTTCAATAATTATCGAATTTTCCGTAAAATTGTCAAGAATATATTTATCTGTTTCCAGGCGAATTTGCGGACCAGTTGGAAGCTCTCATCAAGGGGATCATAGATAACCTCTCAGGGAATGCCAAAGCATTTTACGAAAGAGAATTTGATTTCTTTGGCAAAATTACAGCCATTTCTGGTGACATTAGGTAAGTGAAAGAAATCTCTAGAGTATGAATCCTTAGTTATTTAACTGGTATAAGAGTCCGATCAATGTTAGTGAAACTTACTGTGTTCTTTGTTTGTAAGTTCTTATATTTTGTTTGACAAGCCAGGTATAAGAATTGAATTCCAAAAGGTGAATGCTAAATTTCATCATGGCAACTGTTTTTAAACTACTTAAGTGAGATTGCAAGATAGCTGCATGGGGGGAGGGGGGGGGGGTAGAGTATCTTGATGTAAACTGATTGTCAGAAGGATCAATGTTTCTGAGCAATGGAGGACAGGTTACATCAGGCTTAATTGTCACTCCATGGTGAATCTTAAATGCAGACTTATGGTCGATGCAAAATGCAATTATCACAAGTCTTTTATTTGATCCAGTGTAAACTTTCTGCGGGGGGCTTAAACAGTCGTTTGCTTTTCAAAAAAATGCTTGGAGATTATTGGAAGGGAATAAATAATGTGGCTCTAACTTTCTTCATGTCCTTTAACAACTTTTAGCGATTCAGAACATTGCGATTTATGACCAAAATGGCAACGATGTCTGTCTGTTCTCATTCTGGGTTTTGTGTTCTAGTGAAAGTGTGTCTTGCCTGTACTGTAATAAACCAACAGCATATTATGTAGTTTAGTATTTGGATGATATGACAATTGATGTTATAACTGTTGTATTATATTACTATTCCTTGCTCCCTATCCATCTATTTTGCTTTTTTTTCTTCTTCTAGACCTTTCCCTAAGGGTGAAGAGAGGAAGAAGGCTTGTCTACAGGCCCTCAGTAAGATCAAGGTACAACCGGGGTGTTACCTGCCCAGTAACCCGGAGGCGTTGGTACTCGAAATAGATTACAACTCCGCGACACCTATGCAGAGGTCGGTATCCAATATCATACGACGTTTGAAATATCTCTGAAATGATTTAACCACAAAAAAGTAAAATTTTATTTTGTTTTGGTCAGAGGAGAGTTACTTGTTGATGAGAAGTTGATCGAAAGTGAATGATGATTAGAAAACGATATGTATTTACTTTTTTACCTGTCATAAGTAAGAGACTAGTTTTAATTTTAATTTTGCTTCTTAAAGTGCAGGCCCTGATTGTTAAAATCCTTTTCTGTTTGCATGACATAATGACAAGAAAACTTTTTTTAGAGAATGATAAGAATATTACTTTTCAGGTATTTAAGACCAAGTCAGCTATCATTTAATAATTTGAAGTAATAGCAGCTTTAAAACAAAAACACAAAGGCATCGATTTGGTAGCAAAACAGGGGATTGGGCCTTTGGTGACAATAGGTCGATCTTTCCCAAAAGTAACACAATTTACTTATTAAAGAAGTACTGTTAAAGTAAATGTCATGCCAATTTGATTTTATTTACAAGAAAAGACAGGAGTCAATTTTTCTTTCCTTCTGTGGGTAGGGGGGGGTGGTAGGGGGGGGATTTTAGGAAAAAAAGAACCCCTAAAAATCACATCAAATTCTGCAAAGTATTCTTGTATGATTACCTTGTTGTCTGGGAAGCCCTCTCTGACATTTAGAACAAATCTTGTCATAAATATTTGACAAGTCAATTAGGACAAAGTGATTGCTCTTACTCTGAAAAAACCCAGAAAAATGTTATCATGAAGAGAAGGTGCTGCATTGAACGGCACTTTTGCTTATAATTGGCGCCTTATAAGTGTTTTGGTATTATAAAAGAAACCAAAAAACAGAAACAAAAGCTCTATTCACTGATTCAGATTTTCAAATCTTTCTTGAAGATGTCACCTGCATTTTTTTGCCTGTGGTTTCATTTAATTCATTCTTTGGCGATATTTTGTGTCTCACACAGTGCTGCCAAAGCTCCCTTCCTTGCCAAGTTTTCCGTGCAGAAGTGTGGCGTCAACGAACTGGAGAGCGCGGGCCTACACGGTTCCGCGGAAATCACCGAAATACTGCCGAGGAAGAAGAAAAACGTGATCACCAACGAAGCGTGCATATTCAAAGTTGGTGACGATGTCAGACAGGTAACGCTTTTATTGAATATTCATGAGCTTGAGGATCGATTCACCTCCAGTTATCCCCATCTTCTCTCGCAGATGTCCGTAGCAAAAGATGTTGTTGTATAGTGAAGGATATATCCGCGACGGAAGTTGCATTTTCCTTCCCATGAACCTTGAGCTGATGCCTAACTATGATAATTTGGTCATTAAAGTCAGCCAGTCGGCACAGTTTTCTAACCCTAATATCACTCTTATACGGAAAGTTCATGTCAAGCAATCGTACTCACGTTAGTAGGAACAGTTCTGACACCTTAATATTATATTAATATTAATATTATATAAGAAGCAAGATATTCATACCAGTCACAACCCGTCACTTCGTTACCTAAGCGATTATCTGGTAAAACAAAAATATTTTTATCTTCACGCAACCATACTCAGAGTTTATCAGGACAAGATACCATTCTGGGTTTTTCAACTCACTAGAGTAGAAATATATTTCTCTTTAATAAATACATCCATTTCTCTGTATGTTTTTTTTTTAACTTCACAGGACATGTTAGCCTTGCAAGTGATGGGGCTATTTAAGAACATCTTCCGTCAAGTCGGTCTTGATCTGTACCTTGTCCCATACAGGGTAATCGCTACTTCACCGGGGGTAAGTTGACCGATAGCTTTGGACAGGTTAAGCTTAATATTTCATCTCAGAAAATTAAATGTTTCTCCCTATATAAACCAGCTTTTTTGGGGGTTTAGCTATAATTTTCCAGCAAGTTTGCTGAAGCTTTGGAATATTACTCACTGAAAGAACTAAGAACTCTCATTTCTTTACCCTTCACCAGATGAACATTTATTAAAGAAGTTTCCATGATAATAATAAAATGATTCTCCCCCCCCCCCCCTCTCGCAGCCCCTCTTATCAATGTATTTCGCGTAGACTCCCAAATGGTATATTAACCAATGTGATGATTGTTTGTTTCGTAACCTCTGATCAGTCGGATGTTTTGTCAGACGTTAGAGAAGTGTTTTGTTATTCTCTCGCTCTCTCTCGTGATTGATCAATCTGTTTCTCATGATGAGGGAGGCGTCATTCATCTTTCAAGATGGCTGTCTTTCCTCCAGTCTGCTGGGAACTTGAAAAGAAAACAAACAAACAAATTTATTACAGTAGAACAAAGAACTTGTAACATCTTTCATGAAAGATTAATGACTCATAATGAAGGAAGCTCTGTTGCGTTCGGAGCCAACGGGCCGAGCTGAGAGATGGAATGTAATGTTATCTTTTCACTTTCATGAATTTAGGGGTTAGATTCTGAAATCAAGTACATCCGAAGCAGACATTTTCACAAATGGTCTCTTGTTTCAATACAGACTGGGTCATGTTTCTCAATTTATTTTTTTAAGGGAATAATTTTTCATGGTTTCTTTTACCTTCAAGTGTCATGTCAGGATGCGAAGACACAACATTGATAACGTCCGAGAAGGAACATATGCTAAACTCTTTCTTGAAAACAACAGAGCTACAGTTTTGTTTTAGTTTTAAAAATAATGTTAAGAGAATGCAGATGTAACAAGGATCACTAATGAGTATTATTCTGTGTAACAATGAAAGATAATACACAAAACATGAGTGCAAATTCCCCCAAAAAATTCTGAAGTGAAGAACATTACAGTATTTGACCTAATCAGTAATCTTTGAGATGTAGGGAAAGACTGCATTGTTGTCCTTTTGAGAGATCACTGGAATTGATCGGAAATATGGAGCGCCTTCCATGCTTTTAGAAAATAGGAAAAGCTTTAAACCCTGAATCCAGTTTTAGTTGTAGATTACATTAGGAACCATCCCTGTCACTTTAACAACCAACAATTTCATCCATGAGCCCACAGTGTCAATTTAAAAGTCAGAAAAAGCATTTCAGCAGTCACAGTGTCCCTTTAAAATAGTCAGAAGAAGCCTCCATGAGACACAGTGTCCCTTTAAATATTAAAGGGTGGCATCATTGAATTACAGTGTCCCTTTAACAGTTAGAGGCAGTGGGCCATTAGTCACAGTGTCCCTGTAACAGTTAGTACCAGTGGCCATTAGTCACATTGTCCCTTTAACAGTAAGAAGCAGTGGCCATTAGTCACAATGTCCCTTTTAACAGTTATTAGCAGTGGTAATTAGTCACAGTGTCCCTGTAAAAGTTAGTAGCAGTGGTCGTTAGTCACAGTGTCCCTGTAACAGTTAGTAACAGTGGCTATTAGTCACAGTGTCCCTTTAACAGTTAGAAGCAGTGGGCCATTAGTCACAGTGTCCCTGTAACAGTTAGTACCAGTGGCCATTAGTCACATTGTCCCTTTAACAGTAAGAAGCAGTGGCCATTAGTCACAATGTCCCTT
>JAIPMN010003778.1:0-14800 GCA_020650975.1 Apostichopus californicus | reverse complement strand
TTGATATCTTTGACATTTTTATTTGATATTAACTTATTTGCAAGACTACATTTTCATGGTGGAACTGGTTGCCATGCAAAGCTCACCATGTGAACTAAATCACGGAGTACAAAAAACTAACTTGGGGACAACACCAAAAAGATATACGATCTTCAGTATTATTTGTGACTTTATAATTATTCCATGGGTCAATAACAGTTACCTATGCAGTATTATTTGTGACTTTATAATTATTCCATGGGTCCCTAACAGTTACCTATGCAGTATTAATTGTGACTTTATAATTATTCCATGGGTCCCTAACAGTTACCTATGCAGTATTATTTGTGACTTTATAATTATTCCATGGGTCCCTAACAGTTACATATGCAGTATTATTTGTGATTTTATAATTATTCATGGGCCCCTAACGGTTACCTATGCAGTATTATTTGTGACTTTATAATTATTCCATGGGTACCTAAAACAGTTACCTATGCAGTATTATTTGTGACTTTATAATTATTCCATGGGTCCCTAACAGTTACCTATGCAGTATTATTTGTGACTTTATAATTATTCCATGGGTCCCTAACAGTTACCTATGCAGTATTATTTGTGACTTTATAAATTATTCCATGGGTACCTAACAGCTACCTATGCAGTATTATTTGTGACTTTATAATTATTCCATGGGTCCCTAACAGCTACCTATGCCTCTTATTACAAATTGCAACCCTAATTAATGTAAACATTACTTATGTCTTAAAGCTTTTGCCCATTAGCAAAACCTGCATTGTAAATAGTTAACTATTCCCAAAATTATAACCTGTATCAAAAAGTATTAAGTGGGGCCCAAACTGTAACACAGACCCCAACTAATTTCCTGTGCCCTTTATTATTACCTGTGCCCTAACTAATTAACCTACCATGACCCTACTTCCATTTTTATCAGGGGCCCTAATTCTTGCTTACAACCCCAATTACACATGGAACCCCAAAGATTTACTGTACCTGTGCTCTTAATAACCCAATTACAACTGGAACCCCAAAGATTTACTGTACCTGTGCTCTTAATAACTCAATTACACATGGAACCCCAAAGATTTACTGTACCTGTGCTCTTAATAACTCAATTGCACCTGGAACCCCAAAGATTTACTGTACCTGTGCTCTTAATAACTCAATTACACCTGGAACCCCAAAGATTTACTGTACCTGTGCTCTTAATAACTCAATTGCACCTGGAACCCCAAAGATTTACTGTACCTGTGCTCTTAATAACTCTATGGAGTCTTCTGCTGCTTTTAACTTATTGTTTCTGATGTCTAACGATTCTTCCATGGAGACGATTCTGGCTGTCAAACTGTCCTGTTCCCGACGACTATCCACGCTCTATGAAGATGAAACACAAGTAAGGACATATCAACATGGTGGGAATGCCAGAACACTTCTATGTGTTTAGATGTTATCATGTAGGATACTTAGTATGACATGGTTCAACATGTCTATGAAGATGAAACACAAGGACATATCAACATATTGTCGCTGCAGACCAGCAGCGCCTATTGTGCAAAACTGTGAAGCATAAAAGATTGTGTCCTATGCAGGCCTGGCTGCAGGAGGCTGCAGCCCCCTCAGCACCATCGTTTTGACACTGTACCTAAAACAAGTGCTGACGGTATATTTCGTGTCAATGTTTCAACACTGCTGTTCCAGACAAGTACAGCATTTTCTGGGAATGGGAAACCATTATAATACTGCAGGTTCCTGTACAACCCCAGTTAGTGTATCCCTAGTCCTCACCTGTTTGTTAGCAAGTCGGAGGGCTTCTTGCACTCGACTATTCTTGCTTTCCAAATCTTCCTTTTCCTGTCTGAAAATAAGCACAAGAAAAAGAACTGGTAAATTTTTTGGTCAATTTATGAGATCTTCTCGTAGGCGACTGATCGTCTTGGAGGATTATGAAAGGCCAGTCCAGAGGAATATTGACTACTGACGAAAGCGGGGCGCATTCTAAGCATCCTGGTGAAATTTGCATTGAATCCCGATATGGAATTCCTGACGTATTCATAACTGAAAATTGCCACAGTTTGGAAGATAAGTGAAGCAACAAGTATGATGTCACAGCTGACAGGAGAATGCTTTGTTTTACTCAAGTTTATGACTTTTATTGATGACTCTATTATTTTGACCTTGGATTAGATAAGGTTTCCAAATTCAAATATTAAGGGGATATGAAGTTAACAGTATAGAAATGATGGTAGTGTTTTCATACTGAGAAGCATTGCAAACTTTGAAGTAGAAAATTTGTAATGAAATTTGGCAGAGAAGCATCAAAGAAATATATAAATTTTGATAGGGTGCTTCTGTGAAAATCACACCTTTTGGCTTCAAGTCTCACATCTGGTACAAAAAACATGACTATACTTGTTGTTATCTCATATATGGTACATAAGAATTTCAACAGGCTGCTTTAGAATAAGTTCCTCTTTCGTCTGTCAAATGAAATTGGTTCCTCTCGACTATCCCTTCCAATAAACATTGGTACATAGACTCCAAAGAAAGTGTAGATAAAATATTTAAACCTGAATATTTCCTTTTATCTGGTGTAAATTCACCATGAGACAGATCAAAGGTATTCCTTAAAATTTGCGTTTACTAGACTTTTAAATCAACGCGTTCTTTGAATAAACTGCTAGAAAATATGGCGAGTGTAGTTTACTCCATCTACAGGAAGAACCACATGCTCAATTTATCAATGAATAAGAAAGAAGACAAAAATGACATCATCGGTCAAGAGAGAAGACAAAATAAACTGAGACACAAATGAAGCAGAAAATGTTATTAACTACGAAAATGATGTACTCACCTTTCGGCTGCTAATGTTTGGTTGACTTGTCTAAATTGCTGTTTCATCTGCTCGTTGTACACATCTCTCTTCTTTAGTTCTTCTTCATACATAGCTAACTTGCTGTGGTACGCAGAATTCCTGTCGTAATCAAGAATTTAAAGACCAGTTATTTCACGACAGTTTAGCCTTTTTTTGTTTTTCCTACCTTTGCTTTGTGTCACAAATGCCAGCTTGCCAGCTTGAACTGACTCTGGAATGAAATCTTGTCTTACTTCCTCTCTTGTTTCATCTTCATCGCTTAGAACGACGCAGCCTCTATTCACAGCTTCCACCCTCTCCCCACCTACAGCTTCTCCCCTATATCCCTCCCCCATCCAACCCCAACACCTTCCCCTAAATTGTCTTTCCCATCCCTCCCCATCCAACCCCTTCCCCTACAACTTCTCCCCTCTATCCCTCCCCATCAAACCCCCACCTATTCCCCTACACCTTCTCTCCTCTATGCCTCCCCATCCAACACCTTCCCCTACACCTTCTCCCCTCTATGCCTCCCCCATCAAACCATTACCCCTAAACATTCTCCCCTCTCCCCCATCCAACCCCCACCTATTCCCTTACACCTTCTCCCCTCTATCCCTCCCCCATCAAATCCCTTCCCCTACACCTTCTCCCCTCTATCCCTCACTCATCCAACCCCCACCCATTCCCCTACACCTTCTCCCCTCTATCCCTCCCCCATCCAACCCCTTCCCCTAAACCTTCTCCCCTCTATCCCTCACTCTTCCAACCCCCACCCATTCCCCCATAGCAAAAAAAAAACTTACACTTCATCAAACTGTAGGTTTGCATCATGGAGTTCCTGCACTTTTCTACCGTGGAGAACCAAGTTCCGCTTACACTCTGCGAGTTCTGTGAGCAGCGAGTCGACCTGTTTTTTGTATCCATTCAATTCCTTACCCTGCAAGAGAAAAGTTACAAGAAAGAAAGAAAAAATGTCATATAAACACTTTGGAAAATATTTTAGCTAAAATTACACAACAAATTTTCATAGCGTTGTTTGTACAGTCTGTTGCCTAGGATTTCGAATCAAAAGTGAAGGCATTTTACTTCACATTGGCATTTTAGCTTATTAGGAGATGTAGCAATGTAAATCTTAAATGCCACCTATAACAGATTATGATCATGAAGCACCTGGGTGAACAGGGCATCAGAGCTGGGGGCACAGGTGCCCCTCCCCCCTTGTTGTCTGAAATACCTGGAAAAATATATAAATAAAAGTGCCCCATTTCCAAAAATAAAAAGTGCTCTTTTGGTAAATAAAATATATCCTTTGCCAAAGTGGCATTTTGGTATTTAAAACGTACCATTTTAGGAAAATATTACAACTGTAACCAGAATGCAAAAATGCATTGTGGTTTCGATGATGTAACATGAGCAGTGTTCTTCATGAATCTGATGTAATGTATAAGTGAGGGTGTACAACATATTTGATCTTAGTAATACAGTGAAAAGCAGTGTGATTTGGCAAACAATAAATTCACAATGACACAGGCTGTCCTGAATTGACCATTGACCTCTACAACAGGCTTCTTGTACTAAATGTGATAGATACATCAACGTACTAAATATGATATCTGTCCTTGTTGAAATATTGCGTAAAACATGGTTTTCACAATTTGACCCCAGGTGAACTCAAACGACCATTGACATCCCCCCACACAACATTAGGCTTCTTGTACTCAATGTGGTACAATTATGCATACTAAATATGCGATCTGTCCAAGCTTCCCTTGCAAAATTATGTTTAGGGAGGTGCGTTAGTGTAGAGAGATAGGTAAGAGGGAGTGAAGCAAATTTTTGGTGCTTGTTGACTTCAACTGACCTTTGACCTCCACAAAAATCAATAGGCTTCCTTTTGCTCAATGTTATACATCTTCATACCAAGTATGAGATCTGCCCAAGCTTCCAATATTGAGATATCATGTTTACAAGGTTTTCACAATTTCACGTCTGATGACCTCAAATGACCTCTGACCTCCAACCAAAACAATAGCATTCTTGTACTCAATGTGGTACTTCTACACACCAAATATGACATCTGCCCAAGCTTCCCTTCTTGAGATATCATGTTTACAAGCTGGATGTCACAAACTCACACACACACAAGCACGCAGGCCATCATGAATGCAAAGGTTACGATTATCATCGAAACCAAAACATGCCAGGAAACATGCCCTGATGTTGAAGAACTTTCAAATACTGAAATTTGAGATGCAGAATGCACAGAGGATCCATCTTGTTGTGAAGGTTTTTTGGGGATAACATGGTGTGACACCTCATACCATGTCAGATGATCCACTAACTCTCAAAGTTGTGCACCTACCTCCCACCCCGAACTGTTTGTAAAGTAAATTAACAGAGCTTACGATACTGTTCCTCATACTGGAGAATCGACGGGAGGTATTTTATCTTGAATAATTTTAATCTGCACACTGCAAAAAACAGATAAAAAGGAGAAAGGTTCACCAGTGATGTTCGAAGATCTTGGATCTCTTTCTTTTTCTCATCTTTCATCTTTGAGATTTCGTTCGCAGCCGTGGTCAGCTTGGCTTCCAACGTCTCTTTGGTGGCTTTCGTCTTCTGTAGTTCGCCCGCAACTTCTGCCGTCTTTTCTTGTTCGGCGTTGAGTTGCGATTTTAGTTTTCTGTAGTCTACAAAAACCAAACGAAAAAAGTTAACTTTTCGTCGCTTGCAAGTGAAGTTTTATTCTTGTCGCTACAAATTGCAGACAATAATAAAACGTGATACCTTGTTATCTTTTATCTGGACCTGAGATCAGGGAGATGTCCATCGCTGCTATGTACACTGTGTTGTGGGTATTGAACGTATCTGCATGTATTGACTGTACACTATAGTGTCTAATTACAGACGGTAGCAAGCTGTGTGTGTATTTTCTGGGATCGATGGTGGTGTCTAACACTTCTGTTACACCTCATTCTAAACTAGGTCAGATTACCGACACCAGATGTTTCTTTGTGCGCTAGTCTTCACTCCCTTTAAACATCCTTCAAAAACTTCATACAATTATCTTGAAAGGAGTCAAAAAATTCTATGATTTGCTAAGTACTATGGACAAATATGGAGGGGAAAATATTGCAAGAGACCAAAAAATTCAGACAATGACATAATTATGCACTTTTCTAATTCTTGGGAAAATGTTCCCATCGAGAATTTCCCCTTGCACTTCTTCACAAAGTACAAAATGCGTTGCGTGAAACATACACTAGCTTTCAGTTAGCTTTGGAATGTGGTCATTTTTTTGAAAGAAATAATTCATCACAGAGTTATGAAATCACAGACGCTGGACTAAAAATGGAAACACATTCTTTTCTGGACCATCATCTTGACAGTGTAGTCAATACTTTCATCACCTTTTTCCTTTCATAGTATGTCTCAACTTTGATCAGACGAAACAAAAACCATAAAAGCCAGTTTGAGTTTCAATAACCGGAAACCCAGTTGGCTTTATGATTCCTTGCCATACAATTTGTTCAAACTTCAAAACACTGTAACTATCTGACTAACGTAGAGCAAGTGAGTTTAAATTTGTGCAAGAATTCGGTGAGAACCAGAAAAGATTTGTAAAAATCCATTGTGGGGGCAACAACCATGTCTCATTCACTCATACTCAACTTGTATAATAATTACTGAGTTGGTTTTAAGATGTTGATCGAGGGGATGAAAACAGTCAATTAAAGATAGTTACAGTTGGTTGATCGGTCGACCTGTTTCTCCTGGCAGTCTTCAATTATTACACAATTTTTGGGTTAAATATGGCTAATAAAGCTCGTTTAAAAATAGCTTTCCGATCGATCCTGCCTGCAAACTTACCTGAAGTTGAATGCTCTTTCTGTTGAGATTCTTTCTCCACATTGATCGTTATCCAGCTTTGCAGTGAATTCCCTCCTTCCTCTTCTTTCAAATGTTCACCATTCTCTTCTGTAGTTTTGTTCTGCTTCAAATTATGCTGTTCCATTCAAGAGAAATGAAAAGTTGTTACATACAAATTGGACATGTTTATTAACAAAGATTTAAAAATCAGTTTAATTACAGATCAGAGAGCACTGAGATTTGAAAATGGAGCAACTTGCCCCAAATCTGTTTTAAAAATAACAGGACTAAATTTATCACATTTTTTTTTTTTTATCACATCCTTGACTTAAAAGTATACCTTTATCAAATTTAACATTTTGCTGTTACACATACGCGAAAGCAAGATTTATGTGGTAAGATAAGATATACTGTTGAGTGTACACTGTGTACAGAATGTCCCAGGTCATCTCACCAAATGGAAATATCATAAAAAGGAGGGGTTATTCCATTGGGAACGGGGTACTTCTTCTATGCTCAAAGATATGTAATCATGTTATTCTTCAAGGTACTGCTACGAAGTATAAATTAAAGTAGCAAATAAGTCTTTATGGAGCATAGTGGTCTAATAGAAATGCGATCGAAGCATTGCAGGATTACGTTTTTTCCTCGGGCAAGGCACTTTATCTTCCCCTGAACATGTATAATACATAGAGACCTGTGAGGTAATTTGCTGGTTTGTGGCTGCACCCTATTGGAAGTCCCCCAAGGGACTATAGATGCGGCACACTGTAGTGCCCTGGGAGCAACTGTTTGTATTTTGCACACGTGGGTGTGTGGGTGTTAACTGTTACCAATGACCAGGGGTTGACTGATGTAAAGGCAAGTGAGATGGGCTATCCTCAATACAAGTCTGTAAACTATCGTAACCCAAACTGCAATGAGCTGGCCTTCTATAGTTCTAAACTTCATATGGGGGACATATATATCTCAATACAGCGCACAAACACGTTGAAACAGCTTTACTGCATGTAATATTTTGGTTGTCACATCTGCGTATCTAACCAAAGCGCAGACAAAATGTCACAGCTGCGTATCTAACAAGAGCGCAGCAGACTAAGAGAGACGAAAAGGAAAAACTATAGCAAAACTTTCCCTTACTATTTCATCCTTTAATGTTTGGTTCTCTCCTCGAAGGGCTTTGAACTTCTCGGCCGTCTCCTGATATTTCTTCTTCAACGTTTCATCGTATTGACGATAGTTCTCACTGATCTGTTCCAAGTTCTTTGATTTGTGTTGTATCGTCATGTTTTGATTACTCAATTGATCTGAATATAAAATAAGAAAAAGAAAAATAGAATGGAATCAAAATTTCAAAACTTCAACCCATCACCACTTTACCTATGTATGATAACATGAAAATTGTTGTCAGTTGCCTGAGGGATTCTTTCAAGGAATAATGGTGACAATGAACGATGTTACTATCCACTTCTTCACAGTGTTTAGTCACTTTAAGGAAAGCTACTACTCACATAACTTAATGAATCAAAACAAAGATTAGTTAATTAATTAGAGCCTTAAAAATACAGCTTGCTCAATTAACAATACAGTTTCCTCAAACACTTTGTTAGTATCTAAAGGATTGCTGGCCAACATCCTGGAAATAAATTCTTTTCAGCTATAAACTATGGGGAAGGCCAGTAGAATTCCAAGGGGAAAAGATTTGCGCTGAAGTGTTACAGCAAATCATCCCCTCCACCCCCCCCCCCACTCTCCTCATCCCTCTGCTTGCTGAATGGAGTCTCGATAAGAGGTTCTTGCAATGGCTCCTAATCCTGGAGGTTTTTTTTGGTTTCCAGGATGCATCATTCATCTCCTTTAAAGGAGATAACACCAACTAACGACGTGTCTAATTAAACCAACTGGTCTCAACAGCATTTACAACCATTCACAATACAGACAAGAGCTAGCAAGAGAATTTTGACTACATAAGCATGATCAATATACAACACTGAGATGTCATTATTCATGTCATTTCTTCTAACCTAAAGACAAGTGGGATTATGGGAAATGGACACACCCACCAATGTTTTCATTCTAGCTAATAATTTGGTGTTAACATACATTAGCATTTTCAAACTTAGGGAGGATGAACTTTCATCATACTAAACTGATGTAAAAACTACTAGCACACTGTTAAACTTGTGTAGCAGTTTGCCAAATTTTGAGTAGTACTTTGCAATACAATACACCAGATGAAACGTTTCCCCCTTTCTCCGAATCCTTACTTCTCAGATCATTATTCTCCTTTCTGTATGTCTGGATGACCGTCATCAATTGGTCCAACTGGCCGACCAGGGGTCCCTGGAAGGGTACAGAGGAGGGGGTAGAACTCAATAGACCTCCATCTACTTGTAGTTCAGAGGAAGCATCCTCTGTTTCCACAAACCCCTCTGAGTCAACGACATCAGACGATGGTGCATCTTCAGTCTCAACGCTTTGTACTTCTGATGCCATTTTTGCAAACAGTCAAATAAAATCAACCTATCAAAGAAATAAGGTAAATTTTACTCCTGTAGGAATTTCATTCCCAATCTGCTGAATGCAATAATCTTAAATGGGTTTTCCAACATTAAAAAACAATTAAAAATGTTTTTAGATTACTTACAGTTTTTCAGTTACAGAAATATCCTTTAAAACTCTTTTTGTCCATGGTTGAACCTAATGGGCTAACATTATGTGCATGCTAATTTGTGAATGTGTGTCTGTATGAGTGTGTGTATATGCAAGTTTGTGTAGGTGTATCTGTGTGTGTGTGCATCAATCTGCACTAATACACTAGCACATAATCACTAGTATTCACTATATAACAGAACACAAATAAAATGTACCAAATATACTTTGACATCTGTTATTTGTTAAGTATACATGCAGTAGTAGTTTCGAGGTTCACAAATGTTATATCTTGGAAAATACTGGAAAATCTATGATAATGCTGTACAAGAATAGTTTTAGTCTAACATTAAGCTGTGTTACACACGAAGTGAGTAAGAAATACCCTACTTGAGACCTACAGGTCCTAATTCCTATACTTGGTAGCCCTGTCCTATGTAATATTTATCATATAGCCTAGGCCTAATTAGGTTTAGTATTAAGGCGTACCGTACTTTACTAGTACTAGCCTATGCTACTTACTCGACTATACAGCCTACAATAGTACAGGGTGATTTCCTATAGGAACAGAACGCAGACCGCGAGTTAAAATGATGTACTCGTCTCACAAGAAAAGTAGAATTCGAGAGGTTAGTTGTTACTTGTAGTTACAGATCCTATGGTGACTGTATGGTCTGCGAGCAACGACAGATGGTATAAAACTGGTGATGATGATCACAATAGTGGGAAGACTACCCGAATTGCGCAATATACGGGAATTCCCCGATTAAGTCCACGACTTGCTTAAAGCAACAACTCCCTGCTTAAAGTCGGTGTGTTATTATATTACAATTCTGTCCAGTTTGCTTACTCCCCTCAAATTTACCTCAGATTCGAAGTAAACTATGGCTTTCACAAGTAAGCCTACCTCATTATTCATCAACATGTCCAACAACAACTAGAATAATATAAATACTTTTCGTTCTGCAAAATGTAATCACAAGCATGGCAGCCTAAATCCTAATGACGAAATTAAACCAATACTACTCTTTGTATGTAACGTTACAACCCGGAATCCATATTTAGTTCAGATGTGTGAAACATGTATAACATCACAAATTGTTGTGTAAGGTACCTATTATTTAGTCCTGTAAACCGACTACGTTTATTTACGGTGTGGCAGTGATAGCACGCGTACTGGCTTATCTGATATCAAACTATATGCCGGGGTCGATAAGAATTCCAAGAGAATATCGAAATATCGACTTCCTTACAGAAGCTCTTTAATGTTGTTGTATATCCAACATCCGTGAGTGAAGCACCGTAGTTAGGTAGCTTTCAAATGTGAGATTCTTCAGTGAAAGCGGACCAAAGGTCCCCCGGCCGGCTTTCTCTCGGCCCATTCCTGACAAATCATGGCCAATTCAAGGGATCACGTATATGTATAGGTAAAGTTGAATGTTTACAGTCTTGTTTGAGGCCAAGGCACCCTCACACGACTTTACACTTTATGAAGTGTCAGTATGACACCTGCTCCAAACAGGCGAGGATCAACGGGTTTGAGGATGTACCCCAACCATCCGACCCCTCCCCCGCCCCGTAAAAAATGCAGTTATAACTGCAGCCATGCGTGTAGACCTAATTATAGACCAAATAGCTTCAAATATGCCACAGAATGCACCACTTCATATAACAAATTAAAAACAAGTTGTGGAGGAGCCTGACCCCATAGCCCCATCCCGTCGGAATCGGTTTCAGAAACTTCCCCAGGGTCACACCCCGTCATTATTAAAATTCGGAATCCGCCCCCACCAAAATATATTTTTTAATGGAGGGTGGAGTGGGGGAGGGGTTGGGAATTATGTGTATTTTTTCATAAACAAATATGGCCGAAAATTGAATTTCAGTACAACAGGATATTTTATTTACAAAAGGAACGCAAAGGGTGCACACTCATATTAACACTTTTAAAAATTTAAAGCAATGAAAAAAGGATGGTAACAAACAACATTGTTTTCAACTTCATGAAACAATGAAATTAAGCTATAGCTAACAGTTTACTACAGCCATTTCAGTTAAATATATGTTTCTGCGCGACACTTTTAAATGAGCCACTGGAGACGCTGATATCAGGAGGGGGTTAAAAGGGGAAGGGCCAGGGGCGTAGCGAATTTGTTGTTGTTGGGGGGTGTGGAGAATTTGATTTGCCGACGGATCTGGAAGTGGTGACTGAAATGGGGGAGGGGTCCTTTCCTTTGGAAAATTTTTAGTTTTGAAACGTCCTTAGATGCGTACAATTTCCATTTCGATATTATTTCACTCGAGGGGTTTTTCCTTTGGGACCAATTATCGAACTGTGTTTCCTCTTTCACCGATCGTTGAAATAGTGAAACTTCGTGATGAAAATGTTCAGAAAACTTTCCGGTAATTAGAAATAACAACATTCATTGATATACAAGCGAGAAACGTTAAAAATTGTGTACAATTCGTGAGCCGTGTCCTTAAGTTTTCCACGGAGAATGAATGACATCTGCGATGTCGTCATTCTGAACAGAGGATAATAAGTAATAACAACACGTTGTCACACGATAGCACGACTCGTGGGATGCGGCCTATACGGACCCCTTTAATTCCAATTCTTTCACTGAGTTGCCGGCGATTCTGGCACTCGTCTAGCTGAGCCTGGCTACAGTAGCTATACTGACGGCCGTGACATTATCAGTTATTTGCCGAGAGGTTTTTAACTTGCAGGCGTCGGGTGATTGGATTGGTGAATGAGTTTATCAGATGAAGAACTGGAAAATCGAAATAACCGATAAAGAAGCTCCCGTTCTCCTTTTCTCTATTCAGCTTTCCTTCTTTCTTCCCCTTCCGCTCTCTTCACCTTTTCTCCTTTTGCCGACAGACCCAAAATTTGCCGACAGCGACCAAATTATTGGGGGGTGTGACACCCCCACACCCCCCCCCCCCGCTCGCTACGCCCCTGGGAAGGGCAAGAGCTTTCATCTTAGGGGAACGGACTCAATTTATTGACCAGTCTACGAGAACGCATTGCGCTATCTGCATGAGGTCCAGGGGCCCGACATAGGGCCCATGGTGGGGTCCAGGGGCGGAGCCGTTGGAAGCTAGACGATATGGTGGACTTGAGAGGCTTCACAGCTTTCAATTTTTATCCAATCGGCCATGTAAAATTATATTTAAATCTTCAAAATACTGGCTATGACTAGCGTGATATTGATTCGTTGAGTAGAAATTATTCATGTAGGTAATAACTCACTCAAAAATAGAAGCTAATTCTAAGGTGGCCTATAGTCAAATCCGTTTCACTTTGGCAGTAGACAGTAATACAAAACAAACATACATACGGTATATGGTGTCACGGTGTGATAGTATAACAGTGTGAATTAGTTGTACTTATAGTTTACTGCACCCTATACAACAGAGTTGCCAGTTATTTCTATAAAACAACCAGTCAAGTTAAGAGAATGTACCGGCCAAATCGATTGAATAAAGGCCAACAACGTTTTTGTTCGATTTCTGCCTCTATACATTATATAGGTAGCCTACAATTTAATGGTTTGCATTTCTTTTCGATAGGGTGACTCTATGTACGATACCTGCGTGGATAGCTTATCAAAAGTGTGGAGACAAAAATCTTAGATATACCGCCATGCTTATGAAATCTATTTTTTAGTCATAAATGGGAATGAGATCTTCCAATTTCCACACTTCTGAAACTTTGTGTGAGATCTCTCCACGTTGCTCTCCAAATTCTTCCGCTCATGGTCCCCATTTTTTTCTCCCTCTCTTTTCTCTCATTTGCGTGGGGGTGGGGGAGCGACCGCCCCCATAGCCCTCTTGCTACGCGCTTGAGGAGGGGAAGTATAAAACTTCACATGTCAGGGAACTTCTTCCAGCACACTTTCGACTAGGCCGTCGCGATTATTCCAACCAGGGCCACAGCCTTCCACATTTTTTCCTCGCCAAAAATAAAACCGAAGACAAGAAATATTTTGTCGGGCCTTTTCACACTTGGGTTTAACTCAAAATCCACTCAAATTCATCTGTAGACAAATGGTAACTCTCGATTAATTTCAGGTTTTGTGGTCTATAGAAATCATAAAGTTTTTTCAAGACTTCACCAGAGACAGTGGGATGCTTTCGACCTTTGTACTTCTTATTCATGCAGGTAATATCAGGGCGTGATGGTACGTTGGCACAGTAGAATCCTCTCTCTTTATTATAAAGAAAATGGTCATCTCTGTAAAAAGGTTTTAAGCCAAGGAAACGTTCAGTTTCTTTAAGATATATCAAAGGAGATGTTGAAAATTTATTACCGTTTAAAATAAGAATGTTTTGCCTCGGAATAGCAGCGTGGAAGAATGAGAGATATTTCGCATAAAGACCTTTCTGAATAAGTGAAAGAGAAGAATTAACTGTGCCATTAGGCAGTAAAACTGTTTCTTCAAATGTTGATTTCATGACGTCACCTTGAAATAAATGTAGTTTCTTCTCGTCTGAGATATTTTGTCCAGTGTCGTACATATGAGTGTAGTCAGATAGCGCCCTCTCGACTGGGTTACGCAGAATTACGAGGATTTTGGGTTCCTCCGCTAAATAAGGGAACAATCTAAAAAGTGAATTTCTATTAAGCCAATAATACCCTGGATAATTAGCTATTACCACTTGATATGGCGTAGCGTATGGCATGCTGAGTATGTAATTATGAATTTTATCTGCCATTTCGGAACTGTTGGTAAGGGGAATAGGGGCGTAGTTCGCCAGCGCAATTTGAGAGTGTAAATCGAGGTACTTAGCCAATGTAGTAGTCCCGGACTTTTTGACACCAATCAGGAAAACGGAAGGCAACCTTCGCTCACATCTGGACGAATAAAAATATTTTAATGGTGCTAACTTTCGATTCCTTGCCTCGGTTGTCTCGTTCAGAAACACGTAGCACCCCTTTAAAGAAATCGGACCGTCGTAGGAGCGGGATATCACGTGATCCCTTTGTGCCTCCAAGAGCAACGATAAGTTGAATTTTCGCGTTTCATAATTCTTCCGTTGGTCTTCTGGAAATGTTGCTAACTTATTGTTATTTTTATCGTTATTGTTGTCGTTGATTTTGTTCTTGTTATTAGGACTATTATCGCTGTATGTTTCCACTAGTGACAAGTAAATAACGATAAATGTAATTCCAAGAACTACTAGACTAACTGTCTTTTTGATAACGTGTTTCATTGTGTTACCGTCTTGTTGAGACACAGTTAAAACGCTACGTCAGAGTATAGCCGGTTAACAGACAGTCCTGCATCTGAAATACAGATAAAATACATCCACTCATATATATATACATATATCGCACTTGTAACCGTGTAAAGTGATGAACTGCTACAACAACACTATAGCATATATATATTTATATTTATATATATAAATATATAT
>JAIPMN010003777.1:0-18847 GCA_020650975.1 Apostichopus californicus | reverse complement strand
AGTGAAGTGTGTAGCTCTTTGTTTATGCATACTGTACATACTCCTATACACTTCCTTGTAAAGTGAAGTGTGTAGCTCTTTGTTTATGCATACTGTACATACTCCTATACACTTCCTTGTAAAGTGAAGTGTGTAGCTCTTTGTTTATGCATACTGTACATACTCCTATAGATTTCTTTGTAAAGTGACTGTGTATCTTCTTAGTTAATGCATACTATACAGAATCCTGACTTTGGTAGGGGATGGGGAACTGAAGGGAACAGGGAAAGTATTGGTATTGCAATGTTTCATCATGTGTAGAATTCCTGACTAATAGTGGCACTGTATTTCTGGAGTTATATTACAGTAATCATGTTACCCTACTGTATGGCAAGTAGATTACCTCAACATGGCCATTACTACTGAATATTCAACACATATTTGCTGAATATGACCTGTACAGTGTGCTATGCAGGTAACAAGGCAAGCTGGAAATATCGAGGAGGGTGGGGAAGAGACCAACGGTGAGAGCGTAAACCAGTGTCCCCGAAATGATTTAAGTTTCTTATTTAATTATTTCTCCTAGTGGAATTGCTGGGATGGGAGAGGCGGGAGGAATTGGAACCAATTAATATATTTATTTGTAGCTGCACCAATTTAACAGCATATTAACAAACCTGCATTGTAATTCTGTACAACTAATCCTATACCCTATCAACTTGATTCAAGTCATAATCACAATAATTAATACACATAATTGAAGGATACACTGTAAGTCTGCTGAAGTTTGGTAACCATACTTACATCAAGGTAATTATCAAGTGGGACTGGTACAGGTGATGTCAGCCTGTTGTACTTCAAGTTATAGAGCTTTTGAATGTTTCTGCTGTATTTATTCAGCTCATCAAAGTTCCCTTCTGATAACAGACTCCTGCGAACACTTTTGGTGTGAGTTAATGGAATCCTGTAATGAAAGACTAGCTTAGTTAACTATCCTTGGAAATATCATGCAAATCACCAGGTGAATGTGGATTAATATACTGCTCTAACACACGTCATATTTATACAGAATTCTACATATCTCATAGAGGTCACCATAGAAACGTGGAAAACCAGAATATGTAGAGCTGAACATATCTATGACTTGTCTTCTGGGTCAAAGTATGTAGTATTGTATACTGCAGTCAGTATGTTATTGAACAGCATTATCTGTGAACTAACCACCTAAACCTTTTATGTCACTGTCTCAATTCTCCTTCTCTTTCCTAAACTTTTTTGCAAGTCATTTGGTCATGCCACAAGTCATTATGTCCCTGCCACAAGTCATTATGTCCCTGCCACAAGTCATTATGTCCCTGCCACAAGTCATTATGTCCCTGCCACAAGTCAATATGTCCCTGCCACAAGTCAATATGTCCCTGCCACATGTCAGTATGTCCCTGCCACAAGTCATAATGTCCCTGCCACAAGTCATTATGTCCCTGCCACAAGTCATTATGTCCCTGCCACAAGTCATTTGGTCATGCCACAAGTCATTATGTCACTGTCACAAGTCATTATGTCAACCAAACACGCTTAAATTGTTATATATATCTCACAGCATCTTGCCATAATTAAGTCTTACACATAAACGAACAGCCCTGTATGTCACAGTGGGTGTGTGGACAGATTTACTGGATCAAGAAACGCATGGCTAACTGTTCTTCAATTGTATGCATAACAACTACCTATTTTGTACGTATTTAGTATATAATAATATTTTATATAGTGCTTAACATAAAAAAATATATTTACCACAAAGCACTTACATAGGCCTAGAAAAAGAAAAACTGTTCAAATATAGCATTAAAAATTATAAAAAAGAGTCATAAAATAGTCAAAGCGAAACCAGACAACTTGATCACTTGATCAAAATACATGATAAAAAGAAACGCTCTCACTCGACTGGTTTCCTTTATTGTACAGTATGGGCATACTGTAGGTCTCACAAAGGTAAAAGCATATTAACAATAGCCTATGGTACTAAATGCACATGCCTACAAACTGTGCAAATTAACATGCTCACATTAGAAACATTTGTAACATTAATGCAACACACTAACAACACATTATGTGTTCCTGTATTTTGATACATTTTGAACACAACATTTTTGTTCAGTCGATGTTTCAATTTTTGAGTTCCCAATTATGTTATCAATAGCCTATTGATACAGTATAGTCAGGCTGCTTGTGCCAGCTAGCTTTTGAAACAAGTACAGCAACAGTTGTTTGGAGAAAATGAACAGATGTATGTAGAATATAATATGTACCAGGTACTGATGATGGTATCAAGGTGATTGGTCTGAGCTAAAACTGAGTGATAAAGAAGTCACCATTACATGATACTCTCATCCACATAAAATTTGGCTAAGATAAAGTTTTGTTCATAACAACACTAGCCTAGTTCTTGACTATCTGGGGAGGAGATAAATTGTTCGGAGTAACTATAAATTATCCTGCCTTTTGAAAACGATAAGTTGGGCTTCTAAATTTAGACCTTACCTCATAATAGCACTACCGAAAGCGACGCATGAGAACCCGACAACAACGGAAATTAGCAGAAGTAACTTCATTGCTGCTGTACCACTCTCTGCCTTAGTATAACCTGAATAGTTCGGAGCGAACACTTTGAATTACAATAAACTGACTATCTATCAATGATGGTCAAAAACAGTTCGCACTACGCCTCCTTGTGTCAGGTTCCTTCTGGGTACTGAATAGTGTTATCTTTCTTCTCCAAGGTTAACCTTGCTGATCGTTTCTTCGGCTTGCAGTCCAGAGCAGTTCTGCTTCATGCACAGTCAATAACAAATGAGTAACCACGTGACGTTAGGATTATATGTAGCTACGGAAGCGTATAAAAGACATGCACATTGACGACTTGCACACATTGCAAAACGTCGAAAATCTGAAAATTACCGTTTTGCACACTTAATTGCTATCATCTCGAAAAAACGTCAAAATCCGACTTTGACAAGAAGTGCTAACTTGCAAAAAGGTAATTTTGAGATTACTACCGATGTAAACTCTAGAAGGCAGCAAGTGTGTAAAACGGTAACTTTCGTCCGTTGCATGTTGCTACTACGCTTCCGCATATACGCAAGTTTATTCTATGCTCCCGCACGCGAGATTTTTTTTCCCAGCGCGGTAAAGGCCATCATTTGCATACCTCGCTTCTCATTGGCTGGGTCTTTCACTTTTGATGCTGAATTGGGAAGTTCTTGCTTACGCTATGCGTTTGTGTATGTACATGAACATACACGTGCACGCAGTGGATCGTGATTCGCATACACGTATTGTATGAACTGGCGACTGTCTTGAGACAACTTTGTTAAAAAATTTGTTAAAATGTTTTTTCTTTGCTTTTGCGCGGACTTGTTTGTGTACATTTACATCCATAAGTTCGTAATGCGACCATGGACGGTGAGTGTACATGTACGTCTCATTATAGATGACTGTCCTTTGAAGGTAATGATTACTAATAAGGTTGATGACCCAAACCTGAAAAGCCAATAAATCGAATAAGTTAGTTTTGACAAGGGTGAAGCTTCGAAGTGATGGTGGAACTTGCTGTACAGAGTACTGCGATGGCAATGTACGCAGATAAGTACAAGGCATTTGATTGCTCCAAAACTGCTTAAAAACATTGGACAGCTTGACCGTTTCTGGTTGACTATTTACTTGAGATGCTTTTAAACTTAAAACTGATCAACTCTTAATTTTGAGCATAGACATTGATTTGAATTAAAAAATTATGACCCTTTGAAAACGGTTTTTATTATGACCCTTTGGCACGGTTTTCAGATAATATAATACGAAAGATATAGGCCTAGTATTTAGTCATGCATGTGAGTAGTACCACTGCCACTGTGGAGTATAGTTATTGAACACAGATATTGTCTTACGTTTATATTATATGGTGGTTTTTTTGTATCATCTTCAAACTGTTTCGGTTTGATTTAACTTCTTTCAATTTACAGCAACAGAGTTGTGCGATACATAACCATGCACAGACCATCTACACCCGTGGCATAACACACCGACAAATAAATTAACTCTACTCAAACGCGTACCATTTTACATTCTGCTGCTAGACTGTTTTCCTTTTTGATGTGAGTGTAGCAAAGTGGCCTTGTGAAATGTGATGAGCGATTCAGTGCATCAGCTGCTATTTGATATTGTAATGACCCTGCTAGTTGATATTGTAATGAATCTTATGTATACGGACCCCAGCCAATGAGAAGCGATGTATGCAAATGATGGCCTTTACCGCGCTGGGAAAAAAATCTCGCCTCCCGCACACACGCGACAATCCAAAATTACAGTCATGTGAGTTGAACAGCTGATCAACATCTCGTTCACAGCAGGAGGGAGCAGTGCTATAATGAGGGCAATATGTTGTCCTAGACATGCAGTTGATTGACGGTAACCAGTGAGTTGTTACGGTAAATATTTTAGAGTTTAGAGGGGCATCTCCTCCCGTTACCCCCCCCCCCCTGGCCCTGGGACCCCTCCCCTTAGACCCCTTCCCAGACCGCCAGTCCATAACTACTTCTGTAACAAAATGTAGTTGATGGCCTGCAAAAGTGACACGATGAAATATTTTCCTAACTTCATCGTACGATAATATATACGATTTCGTTGGTAGGTCCTAATACACCTTCAAATTAAATTTCAATCCTACCATCAAGTTGTTTGAGTTCGTCATACGATCAATGTAATCAAATATATTTTCATATTGGCAAATTATCAAAGTATGCACCACTAAGTTTTACATACCATCAGATATATTTCCGTACGATGAAGTTAGAAAAATCTACCATCCTGTTACTTTTGCAGTTCATCAACTACATCTTGGTAATGCGAAGTTCTCGAAGTATGTGCAATCAAGTTAGTTTTTGTATACCATCAAATACAAAGCCAAACCATCAGTTTGTCTATTTTCACCACTTTGTTACATTTTCATATCATCAAATACTGCTTCAACCAATTAATTTTCATACGAAATGGTACAAAAGGCGCACCCTATAGCACGCGAAGACACGATAAAGTTCCCGAAGTTTGACTTCGGTTGCGTAATGTCAAGGTCACGGTTAATCTTCGGTCACGGTTGATTCTAGAACATTTACACTACAAAGTGTGGTGTAACCAGACTTTTTCATCTGGGGGGGGGGGGGATAGGTCAAGTAAGGGGCAAGGTTCGCGCGCGACGGTCATTTTAGGTAGTAAGACCCATTCCATAACACTTGTAACCATGGTAACTTTACTGTTATGAATGTATCCTTTACCCAAGTTGAACGGTTAATTCCTGCCAGTGAGTTCCATCCGTTAAATTGTTGAACCAGGGAGTTGCTACTATAATAGCTTCCTGGTTGAAGGGATATTCCAACTAAAAGTATGAATATAATATGGGAAGCCCGAACCTGCGTGCGCCAAAGGCGTGAAGCCTCAATGGGGGGTCTGGGGGTCCTCCCAATGGAAAATATTGAAAATAAATACTATTAAATGCAATTCCTTGGCATCTGGCAATCAAGGTAAGTTTTTTTTTATTGAATCGTGCATTACTATGCAGTGTGACCACTCTGCAGTTTCTGAATAGGCTAGCCAGTACTTATGATCATGTATCCGTCAAATGGCCAACATTAGGAATACCCGAGTGCATGCATTAAAATGCTTTCAACATTAAACGTTCCAGTCTAAAAAGATAATATTCAGGCGCGGATCCAGGGGGGTCCAGGGGGTCCGGACCCCCCTGCTCTTGGCCAAAAAAAAAAAAAAAGAGAAAAAAAAAGAGAGAGAAAAAAAGAGAGGGAGAAAAAAATAATTAAATTAAACGCCAATTTTAAACATGTAGGACGTCAGAAGGGCGGTCATCCTTACAAGTCAGCCAGGTGTGTCTTTTCCGTCAAATGAACTATAGTGTGCACGCGTGCTACACGTGCCAAAAATGCCTAAAAATCTCAATTTTCAGACCGAAAAGTTTCAAAATTGAGGTGGTGTTCGAATTTTATTTGGGCGGTGAGGTGGCAGAGCGGTAGGCTGCATAGGATGCGCCAACGAATTCTTCATGAGACTGAGTAGTTTCAAAACTGAGTAGTTTTTTTCTCATCAATTGAGAAATTGCAGACATGAGATCCATATTTTCAGGCTAGGTAAATGCAGCTTAGAATACTCGGGAAGTGCCGTTTCCGGCCATCTGGGGGGTTTGTAAAGCCAAAAATTTTCTGGTACGCACTCCGCTTAGATAGTCTTACGTTCAGGCGCGGCTGGACCAGTCAGACCCCCCCCCCCTGTCAAAAATCCTGCATCCGCCCCTGATATTATGCCCACTAATTACACACTAGAAGGGAAGTCTATTCCTTCGATGATGAACTCGATCGAACGATGATTAAAAACTTAATGTTGCTAATGTTTACGTATATCTCTTCGTTCGAATAACAAAATATGTTCTTTCGACTCATAATTCGACGAAGTAATTTTCATAGTTTATACGATGGAGTAGTTCAACACAGCAATGTGATTGACTTTGTACTACAGAAATAAAGAAACTGCTGGACGACACAGGTCGGAACATGACTGTATCATAAATGTTCATGTAGTGTTCGCACTTAGTAATGGAATTACAATCGCCATGTTGCAGAGACGAAATAGTTCCGCAAAAATATCCTAATATGGTTACAGGAAAGACGTCAGTAGCAACAGAAGAAGCGGCGGTGTCTTTCCAATATCTCGTCCAAATTTGTTGGTCCTCCAGAGGAGAGGGGGTATTTGGGGGGGGGGGGGAGATATTTGATTGAGGGGCGGCTCCCACCCATGGCCCCGCTGGTTACACCACTGACTACAACCTTGCTCTCGAACACAGGATCTGATCCTGAGCAAGGGATCAGATCCAGATCTATAATGTGAAGGCACCATAGTGCAGAGCAATGAAAGAACGGGTTGGATAGGCCCTGTGCGGCAAGTATATATGATATATTTTATTGTAACAACATTTTGATTGCAAAATGTACTGTTACTGTTGTCTCCTAGTGATTAATTTAAGCAATTTTATGCAAATATACCCCAACAAACAGAAATTGTTGTTGTGTGTTTTGTTTTTGTTTACGTATTCTATCATAACCACCGTGTGAAAATTGATGTATTTTGTCAATACATCCGGCGTTATCCTGTACCAATATATCTGACTGAAATATAGGGGGCTTCCATCCAACCGGCTCTGAGTCTTACTATTATGTGACTGAAGGCCTGCATATGCATATATGCGTATAGTACCATTAGGCCTACAGCATACCATTGTACTATTTAGGTTGAATGCGTAATGAGCGGGTACCCGGGAAACCGACCGATCCGCGGAGACGCGTACCCGGTTCCGACTTTTGGGACTGTTCCCATCACTAATCCCACTCCCCTTCCCCCCCCCTTCCCACCTGTCCTGCCCACCAGCCCCAAACAACAACATTGACTTAGGCCTATATCTTTAAAATCAGTATCACGCTAATAAAAATCTCGCATAAATAATCAACCTTAAATCGGAACAACTAAATTCCTCTAACCAACTATATTATTAATTCACACGATACATACTGCAAACTGGCGCATTAAGGTTTCCCAAGTAATGACTCGGGACAAACAGGCACAGATGAACATTTAACCGATTCACTTTGCACATGGAGACAAATGTTGGCTGCGTTCAAACAGGGATGTGTTATTTACATACTATCACGTCCCTGGTTCAAAATACGGCAACATTTTAAATTCGTCTAACAGTCAACGACCACGGGAACTGCATATCTGCTGCAACCTATATCGAAAATTTCAGATCTTATGAATCTTGAAAATACATTAAAAAATGAATTATTTTTACCCTGTATGACTGACATATCTACCTAAACAATTTCGGCATCACCAGAACGACGTCACTAAGGGGCAATTTCAAACTGACTGATACCCATCCATATAACATCATAGCTGGGCTTCGATGTACTTGCCTGCAGTTAAATTATGTCTAGTTAATCCAAGGAATTTCAATCATAACAAAATTACATACTGCCCTCGACTACTCATTTTCCCAGCCTGTCGTGATAGCGAGTAGTACACATACAGATCAATATCATAACGAGACACGATTGTATGGTAAGCGAAGATGAATCGATTATTCTTGGTAATGGTCGGTTATTCGATCGTCGTAGACGCTCTATTGAGGTTTGTGCAATTTTCTACCATTGATTACGATATTATTTTAATGTTTTTATTGAAAATCTGACAGACGGCTACAAATCATATCACGTGGTTACTGACAGTTCTGGCTGGCTTTGAATAATTTCGATGCATTGATTATTGTGATCAGTCAGTGTTATGTACAACCCTGACAACAACAGTAAGCTGGATATTAATGACTATAATTAACTATGATATTAATTAAAATTTATGATGAATGCGGCCACGAAAACTACTTATCGTCGTTAACGTATTTAATAATAGAGGTATATATTGGTGCGTGGAGGGGGAGAAGGGGAGGGGAGGGTGGGGTGGAGGTAGGGTTGATTCTTTTCTACGTACGTAACTGAAAGTCGTTAACACTTAAAGTTCTTGTAGTTCGTAGTTTCGTGAGATACATTGGTCCATATACACGTTATAGTGGTATCAAATTCTAATTTTCATATTGTTGACAGGGTCCCGCTGATTCATACCGGGAGTACACGGAGGAGGGAGTTAGTTTCTGCTGCTTTAACTTCTGACAAGAACCTACATAGCAACAAGTCCGTGGAGGACTCTAGAGACAACACACAAGTTCCTGTTCCACTCATCAACCATCTTGATGTAAGATAAACGATGTTGAAGGACCACTGATTGAGAATCTTGTATAGTAACGACAATAACTTCTCTATGTATATAAAGCTAAAATGTTTCCCGCATGCTATCAAATTGATGAATGGTCAGGCAGTAGGCAATGTGGTATACTGGTAGGGAAGGCATGATATTCCATACTGCTCGTTGAAAACATCCATCTCGATATATCCCCCTGAACTTAAGACATGGTTGTTTGAACTTTGAAGATACATAATTTGACCTTCACAGAAATCCTTCAGACCTGCATCAAGTTCAGAATTATGCTTCATGTCATCACGGCACGTGCTTTACAAAAAGTTAATTTTCTTGTTAGTTTCTCTAATGAAGTTGATATCTGGACTATTTAGTTAACTGTCATTGAATTATAAATTATAATGTAATATTTGCAAGACTATTATCTTCCTTTCTGGATTCTTATATTCCATCATTGGAAAATAATACATGTTGGCAGCATATTACTCTGACTTGGCGACATGCAATCGTAGAATTTCATCAAACATTCAAAATTAACATGTTCGCGACAAAGTAATCCATCTGGACATGACGTGAATCTATAGTTGTGCAGAATATTTCCACAGACACAGACAATCAAGTTCGGTAATCATAAATATTACTATAAAACTAGCTTATAGTGAAAATGGAAATATAGTTGACTAGTGTGTTGGTCCAGATGGTCAGAATGGGGGGAGGGCGGGGGGTTAGTATGTGCACCTGCGGGGTGTTAGATCAAGTATATAGGTGATCAATTAGGGAACTAGAGTAAATCTTGTTCCATTAATGTATGGATCATCAGTACGGGGAGTAGCATGCAAACTATGTACTCAACACTTCTCCCTTATTAAATCTTCAGTACGGGCATCAGCATGGAAGCACTGGTAATCTTGACTCCAACATATTGGTCATCAGTTGGAGGGGTAGGGGGAGGGGTAGGGTAGGGGGGTATGGGGGTTGTTACTGCTACTACTTTACACATGATATAGCACAAGATTTATTCCTTTCCTTCCTCAGACTGAATATTACGGTCATATTAGCATTGGAAGTCCTCCGCAAGATTTTCTGATCCTTTTTGATACGGGATCATCTGATTTGGTTGTACCGTCCTCTAAGTGCTTCACTTGGGATACAGCATGCAGTGAGTATAAGTAAACATATCGTCAAACTCCTGGGAGGACTTTGTTTATTTTCACTTAGGGACGAATAAGACCACCCCCAGACCCAGGACTCCCATCAGTCTACAACCATTCCGTGGGTATGTATAACCCCCTCCCTCCCACCGACCCACCCACCCACCCTCCCTCAAACACACACACACGCACCCTAACACACATTTGAAAGCCCTGTTCACGTCAACCGACTGCAGTAAGTTCATAACCAGAATATAACAACCGTTATATACTTGTAAACCGAAATATATTCAGAGGAAGTCACGTAACTATATCTGTAATGATTCATTTCAAGGAAACTCTGTTCATGAACAAACCAAACTCCCCTTTGGATCCAGCATGTAGTTTATGACAAATAATGTATTGTTTAATATTTCTGATTCACGGGTATTAATTCCAATGCATTACATTTAACCGATACATTTGTTTCATTCGTTACTCAGCATGCTGTAAATAACTTATAAATACATTTTATCTCTGATGTACGAGGAGCAATTGTAAAGGTTTACATGTTTACGATCTAAATACTTCACACGTTAGCATGCAAAGAGAATATTGCATATTACGTCACATGAAGGGGTTACCCATGGAGACCAAATCATAGAAAGAAATATCTGATACACCCTTATAATCGACTGTTATATCTTGGCAATTTTATCACATATACCTACAAATTGTGTTTATTGTGTTTATCTCAGGAATCCACAGAAGATACAACTCCAGCGCTTCCTCAACTTACTATGCTAATGGCACCAACGTAGAGATCAAATACATCGAATCTATGAAAATTGATGGTTTCCTTAGCACTGATATAGTAACAGTAAGTAAACACGAATCCTGAACACATTTATGTACTTTGATGGGTGGGGAGGGGAAAGGGGGAGATGGAGGAGTGGTGCATTCGACCAATATTGGTACCCACTGGTACCTCTGCCTCTAAATTGCATTTAAGGTGGCAAGATATGTACAACTCGTGTTTATGGGGACAAGATATGCACAACTCGTGTTTATGGGGACAAGATATGTACAACTCGTGTTTATGGTGGCAAGTTATGAACAACTCGTGTTTATGGTGACAAGATATGCACAACTCGTGTTAATGGGGACAAGATATGCACAACTCGTGTTTATGGGGACAAGATATGTACAACTCGTGTTGGTGGAAAGTTATGAACAACTCGTGTTTATGGTGACAAGATATGCACAACTCGTGTTTATGGGGACAAGATATTCACAACTCGTATTTATGGGGACAAGATATGTACAACTCGTGTTTTATGGTGGTAAGATATGTACAACTCGTGTTTATGGGGACAAGATATGTACAACTCGTGTTTATGGATGCAAGATATGCACAACTCGTGTACACATTGTGTAAGTAATCCATATACACATGATTGTTTCATATACTTAGATTCGGCTGCAGCGTGTTAATCACGTGAGCAATAGTTGGTTCCTGCTCCATTTTTTTATTTTTTTTATTATTTTACACGAGGTCTACTTGGCTGGGAATGAGCGTGGAGATGTCTCTTTACAATCCCGCATGAGCATTTCAAAGGCCGGGGCCAAATTTACCACAGACAGATTTAGGGGCACGAAACTGTTTGGGAGGGACAGATGCGTTGCATGATTTTACAAAGGTGTCGTAAAAGTTGATTCCTTGCAAGTATCGAACATTAAAAGCCATGTCATTTGTGCATTCTGAGGCATATATATAAACACTTTTCTGAGGTTAAAACTAAATGAGTGTACAACACTTATTCTGCTTCTAATGGAAATTAAAACCGATTGTAGATATTTTACTGCAGAGAATGTTATGGATGTTCACCTCTATTGTTATATTCTTGGCACACCAACTTGTTCATATAGCCGAATAAGGCAATTTAAACAAAATCAAATGTTGATTTTATCGTTACATTTTGCGCGCAGCTATAGCTAGCTATTTCCTCAATAGACATAGCTGGTTCTTTTCGTCTGTCGCTATTATATATTCATGATATGATATTTATTTCAAGCCTGGCGTACCGAACAACTAATCTATGATGCAGTTTGTGAGTATAGGCCTACTCCCCTGTAAATTTTAGCCAGCTATAGCCTTTGCCTAATAAAGTGTTCATATTTCGTTATTTTCCATTGGTTTGCGTTTATACTTTCCCAGAACAGATTAACAGGAGTGGTCCATTGAAATATTCCTTACCCACATCAACATCACGCAAGAGTAATCCGCTATCGTTAAAATACTGACCTTTGCGATAACTCCCTGCAACAGGCATCCATGCATCTAGGAGCTCTTCTCTCCTTTATATGTATACAATATATATATGTATACTATACTATAGGTTAACTGTGTGGCTGTTTATAATTGTAGCGATAGAACAGTGCATTCAAGTTCGCAGAGCTACTCGTCTGTCAATCTTTAGTCAGTGGAAATGGTAATTGAAGCTAGAAAGAGTTGCTTGTCGGTAGATCAGTCTTAATACAGCATTTCAATGTCCTGGCTAGCTACAATGTCCTCGCTAGCTACAATGTCCTGGCTAGCTACAATGTCCTCGCTAGCTACAATGTCCTGGCTAGCTACAAGGATCGCATTAATTTAGATATATGCTAGCGATGTAATATACCGAGGGCGATGCAATTACAAGCTAAGTTGCTAAGTTCCTGCAAACACTGTACAGGTATTGTAATGTATACTTGTGCTAAAATGTAAACCTTTCAGTCGACATTATGCTACTGGTTACAAACATTGAAGAAGTGGAACGATGGGGGGAGATAGAAATGGGTGACCTATAAACGATTAATAAATTTGACACCTCTATACATTACTGAATATCAAAATATACCCCTTTCTTTTACAGGTAGGAGGATTACACTTAAAAAACCAGACATTTACTGAAGCTATTTGGGAACCTAGTGAAATATTGATTAATGCTGAGTACGACGGTATTCTAGGGATGGCCTACCCGGAAATAGCTCACCTTGGAGTCACACCCGTGTTCACCAATATGCTGCTACAGGGTCTGGTTGATAAACCAGTATTTTCATTCTACTTGAGCAGGTAAAGAACCGCTTCCTGGTTCTTTTATATTAATGAAAGTGCATAATATGTTCTATATTGTACTAATCAACAATAAAAGGATACTACAGTAGATTCAGGATTCTAGACTGGTCGTTCTCATATCCTTATATATGGACGCTCTCGGGATCTTGTCTGAATATGGATACCTTACCACGGTATGGATACCTTACCACGGTATGGATACCCTACCACGGTATGGATACCCTATACCAGGGTGTGGATATCCTACCGCGGTATGGATACCACATCATATGGATATTCCAACCGTGGTATGGATACCCTACCACGGTATGGACACCTGAGACAATGAGCATATCCTTTCAAGAAGTACAAATCTGACACGACGTGGATATATCCTATGTATATCCTGTAACAATGGGATATTGTGGGACAGATATATGCATTTGCAATGAGGCCATGTAGCTCGCGATATGGATGTAATGACGTGATGGATATCATGAAACAGTGTGCATAACGTGCTAAGTTATAGATAGGGATATCCTGTAACGATACCTGTATATCCTACCCGAATTATGCATATGGATATCCTGTAACGATATCTGCATATCCTAACCCGACTATGGATAGGGATATCCTGTAACGATACCTGCATATTTTAACCCGACTATGGATAGGGATATCATGTAACGATACCTGCATATCCTTACCCGACTACGGATAGGGATATCCTGAAATGATACCTGCATATCCTAACCCGACTATGGATAGGGATATCCTGAAATGATACCTGCATATCCTTACCCGATTATTGATAGGGATATCCTGTAACAATACCTGCATATCCAACCCCGATTATGGATATGGATATCCTGTAACAATACCTGCATATCCTAACCCGATTATTGATAGGGATATCCTGTAACGATACCTGTATATCCTACCCGAATTATGGATATGGATATCCTGTAACATTACCTGCATATCCTGACCCGATTATGGATAGGGATATCCTGTAACGATACCTGTATATCCAACCCCGATTATGGATATGGATATCCTGTAACAATACCTGCATATCCTGACCCGATTATGGATAGGGATATCCTGTAACATTACCTGCATATCCAAACCCGATTTGTATATGATGTCATGATATGGATGTCATGTCACTATGTGCATATCCTGCCATAACATGAAATACATAATACTGTATTATATACGCCAAGACTAATAGAAGCTGTAAGTACTGGTTCATGCTATCTTATGTTATATTAGGTTTGAGAATACTTCTACAGTGAACCCAATAGGTGGCGAGTTATTACTTGGTGGATCGGATCCTCGGTTCTACAAAGGCAACTTTACCTATGTGGACGTCTCCAAGAAAGGTTTCTGGCAATTTACATTGGATGGGTAAGTTACCTTTTGTAGGCATAGGTGCATGGCCTTTGTGTATGAACACGTATGTCCTACACAGGTACATGGTACTTTACCCTTGATGGGTATTGTGACATTACAGGGTATACAGTGAAAAGTCCCTGTGAGTTATCCGTGTTCATCCTCCCTTGATATCCTACACAGCGTGCGTCATCTTCTGAACTCTTGTGCGTGAGAACCTTGTAATGGTGGTTAAACGACCTTGTGTGTGTTGATGTTGTGGCGGGGAAAAGAGGGAAATAACTTATGTAAAGTGTTTCGGCTAAGAGCACAGTCTCTCTCTCTGTATTCCATTAACCACTCAACATTAATTGTCAACATCATCTCAATCAATGTATACCATTCTCCGTTCCATGTTATACGGTGACATATCTTAAAGCATTCACATTGAAGGAGGCAATTCCAGCTTTTGTTCTGAAGGCTGTGTAGCAACAGTGGATACTGGGACATCCTACCTAACAGGACCAGGCGAAGACATAACCAAACTAAATAAGGAACTAGGAGCTATCCACGAACTTGGCCAGGTATAATTCCATCCTCCATACACCTCTGAGCTTCTTTACCTTGCAATATCATGGTTATATTTACACCACGTGCAGATCCAGTTTGTACCATTTATGTTAATGAGGGTATTGGAATGTGTACAGCGGAATGTTAAGGTGGGTGAGTAAGGTAGTCCACTGGTCCCGTGACAGGAGCTAGGCCACATACCCGAAAAGTCACGATCCAGGTAGAATGGTGGATGAAGCATATGTACGACATCTGTGGCTTGAAATAGGAAATTAATGATACTAGTAAGTACATTGGCGTGCGTTAGAGGTAGGGTGCAGGAGTATTGGGTTGGGGGTTGGGGGTAATAGGTTCGGGGTAAGGGGTAGGGGGTAGTGGGTTGCGGGTAAGGGGTAAGAGGTAAGGGGTAAGGGGTATGAGTAGGGAGTAAGGAGTGGGGCGGGCTGCATGGTCCCCATCTTTCAATCGGGGGATTTTTTAAGTTCATCCGGGAAGAATGATACCACTACTAAGGTTCTACATCCCCTTTTCAATCTTACATATATCAAGACTATTTGTCGGAACAACGTTGCTTTTAGCGCTATAACTATAGACCTAAGTTGGGGTCCATGTAGGAGAGGACCATCAGACCCATCTTCTTTGCCTTGAACGACAAAAGGGCCCCTCCGCCTCTTTTATGAAATATTCATAAGCCTCTGGCTCCTTCATAAATGTTCAGCTCCTACCTAGATCAGTCGGGGGATTTTTAATTTGCATCCCTCCCACCCAGAATCCTCAGCACGCTACTACTACAGAGAATATGGTTGTCAGCATGATTCTTAGTCTCTAATGATGGTACAACAAGAATAATTTCACTCCATGAGAGCGGTAAGGCATCCTATCTTATGAAGGGTCTTCTTCTTTCTTTCAGTACTTTTTTAACTGCAGTCTGGTCGACTCTCTCCCTTCTGTGAATTTTGTAATCGGTGATGCAACGTTTTCGCTGAGTCCAAAGGACTACGTGCTTGTGGTAAGGATTCCATTCTATAGATACAACTTATTAGATTTGTATGAACTTTACGTTCGAAGCTATAAGTTCATGGTAGAGGGTGCACACAAACTATTGATCTACTCTATATATAATAAAGAAGCGCAGAGACACTGGTAGAAAATGATTCTAAATCTAATTACATAACTGGGGTGAGAAATTATAAGAAATAGTTTATCCATTATTTGAATGAAATGTTAGTACAGTAAGTTTATTGCCAAAATGATTCAATCAGTTAGGTTCCATATCTGTTATTACATATTTCATCATGATTATGACTATCATTCTTATTATTGTTGTTGTTGTTGTTATTATTATCATTATTATTAGTATTATTATTAATATTATTATTTATATGATCTTTAGGTGGTAGTGGATAAGTTGAAGGTATGCCTCAGCGGGTTTATAGGCATTGATAAACTCCCTCAAACTGGACCTCTCTGGATCTTTGGTGATGTCTTCCTCAGGTCTTACTACACAGAATTTGACTTTGAAAATAATCGCATCGGGTTTGCCGAATCTAGGTAGATGTACCTTGAGGTTTACAAGTAAATGAATACTGGTTGTGTTCTGTAGTTACTTGACACCATGAGAAGAGACATTGTATGTTGGTCACATATCAAGAAACGTTATCCAATAGCAGACTTGTACAAGTAGAAGTCCCCCAGTGGTATGAGTGAGTAAAAGGCTATAGGTCCCCAGTGGTATGAGTGAGTACAATGCTTTACGTCCCCCAGTTGTATGATTGAGTATAAGGCTATATGTCCCCAGGTGGTATGAGTGAGTACAATGCTATAAGTCCCTAGTGGTATGAATGAGTACAAGGCTCTACGTCCCCCAGTGGTATGAGTGAGAACAAAGCTAGTAGGTCCCCGCCAGTGGTATAAGTGAGTACAAGGCTATAAGTCCCCCAGTTGTATGATTGAGTACAAAGCTATATGTCCCCCGGTGGTATGAGTGAGTACAATGCTTTACGTCCCCCAGTTGTATGAGTGAGTACACGGCTATAAGTCCACAGTGGTATGAATGAGTACAAGGCTCTACGTCCCCCAGTTGTATGAGTGAGTACAAAGCTATTAGGTCCCCGCCAGTGGTATGAGTGAGTACAAAGCTATATGTCCCCCAGTGATATCAGTGAGTACAGGCTCTGTGGATACAGGCAACCCATGAGCGGATCCTGGGGTGGGCGTTTTGGGGCGTATACGCCCTTCTCAACCTCACATAAGAAATTCAAATGCAGTTATTGGCAGAAATTGCGTTCAATAGACCTAATTATATAACTAATTTATGATGCCTCAGAATTGACCATTTGACGTGTCAACATTTTTCTAGTGGAGAACCCAACAGCCCCTATATAAAAGTCGTATTCAACGACTTCTGGGTAAAAACTCCTTTCCTAAATCCTTCAATTATTTAACATTGGCTCCCCCTTCCCCACACACCTTGAAACATGTGTACGTCTCCGCACCCATTCGCCTACGTGGTTGATCATCCTCCAGTACCTTCACCTACCATCCTCCCCAACCCCCCCCCCCCCTCCCTTATTATCTAAATACGCCACTGAGCTAAGCTCAGTTCAAACTTTGGTAAATTGTTACAGACTATATAAATGGATTATTATATTTGAGAATTTCCTTTGCCCAAGGCGTCTTGGGAATTTTCCTTTTGCTGACGTGTTTTGTTAGAGACGTAAACCTCTTTACTGATTTGTCTCTCTTTTTATTGTAAATTAATCTCCCTACTGATCTTTATCTATATTTGATTGTATAATTTTTCTATATTGATGCTTCCCTGTATTTATTGATAGTATAACCTCTCTACTGATGTGCCGCTGTATTTATTGATAGTATAACTTCTCCACTGATGTATATATGCATTTAATGATAGTAAAACCGATCCACTGATGTATACCTGTCTTTATTGATAGTATTACCTCTCTACTGATGTGTCTGCATTTTTGATGATATAACCTCTCCATCGATCTATCTCCGTATTTATTGATAGAATTAACTCTCCACTGATCTATCTCTTTATTTATTGATAGTTTCACCTCTCCACTGATCTAACTCTTTATTTATTGATAGTATAACCTCTCTACTGATGTGCCGCTGTATGTATTTATAGTATAACTTCTCCATGGATGTGTATATATGCATTTAATGATAGTATAACCGATCCACTGATGTATACCTGTCTTTATTGATAGTATTACCTCTCTACTGGTGTATCTCTGTATTTATAATGTAACCTCTTCACCACTGACCTGTATCTGTATTTACTTATAATTCAACCTTTCCACTGACATGCCTTTGTATTTATTGAAAGTAAAACCTCTACCGATGTGTCTTTGTATTTATTTATAGTAAAACCTCTTCACTGATGCGCCTCTGTATTTATTTATAGCATAACCTCCCCATCGAGTTATTTCCCAATTTTAAAACTGACATTTTGCTCAGTAACTGATGGAACAGAACGCCATAGCTGACCTGTAGTTGGGGTCTGTGTTCATTTACACGGGTTTCCTGTTCAATTCAATTATATGATAAATAAAACCATGTTGGGAAAGTGTTACTTCTGCATGATTTCACTTTACTTCAGCATTCAATATTTTCTACGGTGCGCCAAGTGTGCCATAAGTCCTAAAATCGACATGCGTCAAATAATTTGACATCTGTCAGATACTCTTACTCTCATAGGTGGACTCTATCACATTTCAACCCATAACGCACGTGATTTTAATAAACTGTCATACGTGAAATAATCCGACTTGTGTCAAATTGTATCCTCCAATAAGATTTGGCAGATGCC
>JAIPMN010003776.1:0-16387 GCA_020650975.1 Apostichopus californicus | reverse complement strand
GATAACATTTCTCACCTCTAAAATAAGATTACTCCATAGAATTCACAGAGTTTTACAATAAACTAAAGACGTGTGAAAACCCTTGTCCGTTTGCTGTCCTTCCGTTACCAACCTCATTAATATTCATATTTCAAAAATGGGAAGGGTTTGTGTAAAAAAAATATGTGGAAATTGAAGTTCATAGTTATAGCTAGTCAATGATGACAATTATTTGTTGTAATTAATGGGGATATTCATGATATACTTGTTCAAATGTCAGAAAGTTAGTCCCAATGTCCTTCCGTTACCGTGGAATTGCCCCTTAGGATTCATATCTTTTGTCAGTATCTGTCATGGCTGATGGGTCCAAGTTATTCAAAAGTGACAACAGTGAATAATTTATCCAGTATCGCATCGCAAAATTGCTATACAAATTATGCAAAGATATAAATCACTTCTTGTACACAGCAACCAAAGTAAAAGAGACAAAATTCAGAGACTTCGAAGTTGCTACCAAAAAAGTTAAACAAAAATTATTCCCTGGACAATCTTTACCGCATTGACCGCATATCTTGCTGGACACATTGATTGATTGTGGGCCTTCAATGTAGCTCACATAACAAGAGAAAATGAAGAAATCAAAGAGAAAATGAGAGAGACAATGTAAGAGAAACAGAAATAATTAATACAGTGAAATACCCTGTATAAAACTTAATGTCGCCACTGTCCAGTCATTGTGGCATTGCTCCATTTATTGAATGTTTGGGCGTAATCTTACAGCCAGATCAATCCCATGAATTTCTTTCTCGATATCTCATCATAATGTCATTCTAATTTCTCGTTCCAAACGTTCCAAAATTGTACAGAAATATTTAGACTCAAGATTACTAAGTTTTGGAAAGTAATATGGGCTTATGGCAAAAAATGCCTTGTCTGTCTCATGCTTTGCCTTAGGAAGTGGTGTGAATCAGGGTGTTGTAAGTCGAGGCAGAGCAGAGAGAGCAAACAATTTCATGTCGAATAGATTAACGAATCGATTCACTGGGAAGATTTTATTCAAGAATGAAATGTTGGTTGTTAGTAACTCTTTCTGTAGCATTCCATCGCTCGCAGACAGACTGTGTGGTAGAGATGATGAGCAAACACTGCCCAGCCGGATTTGTCTTTTTCACGCTTTGCTGTGGCATGTGTCAAATTCCAATTTGTTAGTCGAGGCAGCACAGAGAGGCATCTCAACAAATGATTTTGAAATGAAATGTCTCCCGCTCTCTGTAGCGTTCCTTTGCTTGCAAGACTATACATACTAGAAGTGACGCTCAAATACTTTGCAGTCGCTGCACTTCTTCCTTGGCTATAATTACCCCAAATAAAAGATGTGTGTGTGTTCTTCTGAGATGCAAAGTATAAGATCATAAGGCTAGTTACTGTAGTGGGCTTACATTCTGAGATAGGCCAATATCAACATTATTTTTCTACCCCAGTGTTCTTATTGTCGCAGACTGATCATAAACATGTGCAGTATTAGTGTGACAAGTGACCATGTGTACTGGCTGCACTTTGTGCAGGTAATTCTTTTTCAGTTTCACCTTTAAGAAATGCTTTGTTTTTCAAAATGTATTGAATGTGAAAGTACAACACTGTGTAGTACACTACATACAATAGCTGCAGAAAGGTTTAATTGTTACTATTAATTGGCTACAGTTGCCTTTCTGTTCTTTAATTCTTGAGTTAGTTCAAGTGGAACTTGAAGTTGTCTTTCTTTCTAGACATGTTCAGAGACAGCGAATAATTGTTTTGATTGTTTTCCTACTTGGTCACTCTCGTAAAATCCCTTTGCTCACCGAAACCTAAAATTGTTCTTTTGAGAGTTGTGTCAAAAGATTGTGTTCCTCACTTTCTGTTTAAATCACTTGGATATGCACATGTATGGTTAATTTACCAAAAAAGAAATATAAAAAGAGACATTCGTATAGTACAGAACATTTGATTCGTTAGTTTTCCAGTTTCCTGATTTATCATTTAGATGTTGCTGAATGTCAAATTCATTCCGGACATTTTCAGAGTTGGGTGTGATGGTACTGTGGCTATCACCAGCAAGTTTCAACCATAAACGGGTCAATGCCCGGATATTCTCAGTATAGTGTACAGTATTAGGCTAATCCATAAGCTCCGTTCAAGTATTCACTTTTTTTCCCGACAGGTCCAAATCCTTAACTCAGATCGAGGTGTTCGAGTAGAAAGAAGAAAACAGTTGGTCAACGAACATGCAAACAAATCAGGTGAGATGTTTTCTGCTATCGGCCCTTTTATTTTCCTTTTTGCTTTACCCCGCCCCTGTTTGTGTAATTTGAACCATTTGGACCAATCAGATATCATATTGAAGTGGTTCAGAGTTGCATTCAGCCAGTAAAGGTCGTGCGGAGATGCATCCACAAGAACGACAGTACCAATTGTGAAAGATCATTCAGGATTTAAAAGTGCACAGGTAGGGTGGAGACAGGTAAGTAACATCAGGAAATTATCTAAGCCCAAGAGGTTGTTGAGTTCAGTACTAGTTAATGAAACTGCTGACATCAGCAGAATTTTTGGGGACACGGTGCTGTGCAAATGTGAATCACTATAACTTGTAAGTTATACATTCCAACTCAAATTTGTCCTCTGATGTGAAAGTATTAATGGCTTTCTGTATATATGTACTTCCCCCAACTCTGCTTTATAAAGATCTGTCCAGAGTTACTTACTACGATGAGTAGCCACATGTGCATGTGGGAGAAGCAGAATGGCTTATTGCTTCTTACACTTCACGTCCGGTGGAAATCCAATTAACAGTTATTTAGCTCATTTTACATATTTTGTTTTCACAATTTGGGAAAACCATTTCACATGAGAAAACCGTGGATTTCTCCTGGATGATAAACCCACGTTACTTTGGACGTTCGGGGATCGAAACCCACAAGTTTCAATGCTGATGATGCCACTGGCCTTGATCCACTATAGCCGTAGCGCTGGTTTTGAAGTTTTGAGTGTTATCTTTTAGCGTAGTTAGGAAATATAATAAAATGACTATGACTTCTTCTGCAAATGGACCTGGACCTAAATTTAAGATATGTTATGTCAAGTGATGCAAACACTCCCATTGATGTCTACTGCTGCTCAAAATCGTCTTTTGAAATGCGTCTTCCGGGTTATTTTTATTCTCTCAGAATGGTACCGTCTCCATTTTCAAATTCTAAGGAAAAATCGAATGATGCACAGAGTATCAAGAAGTGATATTATCACACCATATAGTCATTTTCCAATTTCGTGTCGCTTTGCTCGCTTTTCCTGTGACTTTGCAAGATGCCACATGTATTGTTTGCTTCAAGGGTATCTTTAATTATCATTTTGCAGAGCTTGAACAAGTTCTTCTGCAGAGGCAGGAAGAGGCAGAGCTTCAGGTAAGTGATTTTGTCCATCTCGTGATCTTTCAATCGAGCCGTCCTTAACTGAATAAAATCTGCGATGCTATATAGCTGGAAGACAAAAGGGTCAAGTTTGTAATATTTAAGAGTAGGGCCGACTGTTATGTCCCGTTCAGCACTTGATGAATTCAACTGCCATCAAGGGCTTAAAAAGATTTATAACAGACAGCTGATGATTGCACTAAGCCTGAGTTGGGTACCCGACCGAACATTCCTGTACCCGTATGGAATGGGAAATATAATCGCGTAACTGCTAGGCGAGTGCTTTCATGATTTCAATAATTCCGTAGGTCTGCATGTTTTGATTAATCAAGACACGTGAATACCGAAGATTAATTCATGAAATAACTTTCTTGTAGTGAAGATGGTTGTTTGAATTATATATTTCAAGTTTTAGCCATTCTTAATGATTCTTTTTTCGTGTGTGGATAAAATCACTCCCCAAACAAAAATATACCAGTGAAAACTACTCAAAATTGGAAGCTTCAATCCACCGCAACAGTACCGATCTGCCATTTATGTACATTGTTGGTTGTGTTAGGCTAGTTCTGCGATTGATTTTTGAATATTCGGTCCGGAGTTCGGGTACCAGTTACTTGATCGCGTAATGATAACGGGCACCCGGTTCCGATTTTTTGCTACCCGACTCAGGCCTAGATTGCACAATGACGGGAGTGAAAAGAATCGTCTTGGAGATAGATATGGAGCAATGCATCGCGGGGAATAATTTTATCAGGTATATGGCAAAGAAAAATTGCTCAGTACAAATTGGACCAAATCATGTACAAATGTGTAAGCGGTTGTTGTGCAGAGAATCCTCAGTTTCTTGTATTTTTTTAAATAAAAAACACAAATTCCAAACCTTCTCAACTACTACGCAGAATTTGAATACTAAATTCTTTCTGTGTGATTTGTGCAGGACTGAAAGCTCAGGGGTTATGTTTCCCCCAGGACAAGACCAGTCAATACAAAGCGGCAATTTGTGGCAGAAAATAGTCTGAAAGTGGTCTTGGGTGCCATTAATTACATAATAAAGTAACCATCCCTTTTGTTGGGGGGGGGGTGGGTTATGAATGTAAGAGAGGATTTAATTGGTTGGAGGTATATATTGAGGAACTTTGCTAGGACAACAAGGGACCTACTACTACTATATTTGGGTGTTTGTTTTCTTTGAAAGCAAGAACTAATCGAAAATCGAAAGCCACGATCACCGGGATATTGTTTACAAACTGCTAGAAGCTGGAGTAATTGTTTGAATGATTATGTTAGTTTCTGCATTTTATCCATAACCACTCTCTCTCCCATAAACACCTGTCTCTGCTCAAATGATGATATTATTGGTCGTTTTGTGCAGATTCCCCCTCCCCCCACCATATTCTGAGTACTTGTTTGTCAACGAGTCGTCAACGGAGAACAGATGTACAGTATTTATCCATTCACTGTCTTTCCCCTCGTTTGTGCCTGCTACAAGTTCATTCATATTTTTTTTTCTTCATCAGCGAGCTCTCGAGCTCAGCAGGAAGGAGGCCTGTGCGTCTGCACGTGAAGACTGGGAGATGGTGAAGAGACAAAATGATCGACAACGGCCTTCGGTCAGTTCGGCGAAACGGCAGGAGGAACTGGACATCAGGGAGGAAGATGAAGACGACGACGACATCCTCTTGGGAGAACAAGACGATACGTCGGATGAAGACAGAAAGTCCATCAAATCTGAGATATTACTGGATTCAGATCACGAGGTAATGTAGAACCTGTGTGTCAGTCCCGATAGACTAAAAAATGGAGACATGATAAAAAAGAAGAAGTCTTTGTAGGATTCCAAAAATTCCAACCACGAGATGGCAGTTTCTGGCATCCCGTGGAAAGAACACAAGTGTTTCTTACCGAGAGCAGCTTTCTTTGCTTGGGTTTTTGATAAACATCTTGACACTTTGACTAGTGAATTATTTATTATTACTAAACTCTCATCCTAGTGAGGGTCCATGATCTCGACCATGCATTTCACGTTTCCAAAAGTGTATTTTTTTCTGATATTTTATTCATATACTCTTCACACATTTGTCTGGGTGATAAAACTTTTTGGAACAGAAATAATAATTTTTTTGCCTCTGGAATTAAGTCATTTGGTGAAGTAACCCATCAGGCTGCCGTATTCTCGATTAGTTGTAATCTCTTTTTGAGAAATACTCATCGACTCTGTGAAATTTCCCACCAAAGGAACAGAGGCTGCATTAACTTTTGCTAGCGTCTGTCAGAGTCTGACTGCTGTCCAGTCTACTCACTCTTCCCCGTAAACAGAAACTCATTACCTAGGGAACTGGTAGATAAAGCAATGCCTCTCCTATATTCCACATTCATTCAAGCAACCTATGTGTAAGTATCGTCGCTCGTCGATACCCAATTGATGAGGTTTGGAGATTTATCCTCCGAGATCTTACTTTGACGAGACAAAGAGGAGAGGAAATCCAAACTCGAGCAGTAGTAAATGATTGCGTTGGATCCTGACAAAGTTGTTGCCCGGTCCTTCTGTTCCAGAAACGTTAACTGTACGCACGTTCAAGGCAACACTCTTTCGTTTACCAAAAAAATATCCCCATATTTTTGGATTTTGACTTGCCAAAAGATAAAAATAGTCCAATGCGACAAACGCAACAATGCTGTACTTTAAAAGTTTCTGTTTTACCGGTCGGCCGCAATATTTGTTTAACTTTAGAGAGAAGACATTGTGGGTGTGGACATAGACATCAGCGGCGCCAACTCCAGCCGAGGGTCTAGCGCCTCAGTAGCTTCGGTGACTTTCCCAGCCAATCATCTCCATCAGGGAGATGACGAGGAGGTGGAGGAGGAAGAGGCGGAGACTCAACTCCTCGAGGAGGTTGAATCCGAGATTTCAGATGGAGAGGTCGAAGAGATAAGGAGAGACGAAGCCGGCATTACTAAAGGTGGAGATGGTGGTGATCAATATAACACCTCAGGGGAGTTATTCTCTCAGGGTGATGGAAGCCAAGAAGCACTAGAAGAGGTTAGTCCTCCCACTATACCCCTTCTTCCTCCTCTATCCCTTGCCCCTATACCCCTACCCCTCCTACCATATACTCCTTCTCTCCAGTACCTCATTTTTGCTAGTAACTCTGGACAGAGTATATCAGTGAGTCAAGCATAGGAATTGTATTTTAAAGGTCACTGGTTTGGATCTCATTCAAGCATAAGATGGGAGTATTCTAAAAGTACAGATAGGAAGCAAGCCCTTATCAGAACCATCAGAGTTAACAACACCCCCCCCCCACCCCCTCTACCCCACAAAGCCAAAAAATGTGTACTGAAATTAAGGACTTTTGTCATGCATTAAAAATAAAGAGAGAAAATTAAGTTTAGTTCACTGTCTTTTTGAAACCAAACAAGGGAAGGAAAAGATAGGATGTGTGAAATTTCAGAGAAAACACTTTATTGCTGTACACTATTTCTGAGTTATTGATTGATGGTATATTATTTAGGGGGGGGAATCCTTGTGGAAAAAAAATATTGAAATTGAAGAGGGACACTACTAATTACCCTTGTCGATATTTGTCAGTTAATTGATGTTTAAGAAAGGGGCAGAGGATTTGATCCAAGGATAACTTTTTCTGTCTCAGAGTGGATATCCAGTAAGACTACAGTACCTCATCAATTTTTTGTTTGTTTGTGTGTATAATATCACCAACATTTCCAAATGTATTTCTGCCATTTGGGCAGTCAAAAAAATTTTTCATTCCGTTTCATGACAGTTTCTATTGCTTATTCATTCTCTTTTGTCATTTGGTTTATTCCTGGTACACTATACTCACACCCATCTTTGCTTCTTGTAGATTCATTCAGTAATTTTTTTATATATATATATATATATATGCCAAGCATTACTAACACAACCAGCTAGTTTAAAGGAGACACAAACCAAATCATCTTTCTTGGTTGTACGTGGTAGAGATAAGTGCAAACTGCCTAAGAATAGTCATATTCCATGTAGGAGATATCACAGATTTAATATTCCTGAAATTCACAGACCAGGCTGAAGACTTGATCAAGTCTAAATATGACATCATCAAGCTGCAAGTGTTTCAGGTTTTTGTTTTGCTTGATTTGATTATTTATTGCTTCGTTCTTTTTTCTTCTTTCTGTAACGAATGTGGGTTTTTGAATCTAAAAAGTAAAATATTGTAGAGCTGTAGACATGACCACTGATAACATTTGACGTCGGGGTCAACGCTGTTAACATTCTACCGTGAAAATATGAAAAGAAAAACAGAGAAAGTTAAAGGTATTGAAGACTCGCCCCAAACCGCATGCCACCCTCTGAAAAAGTTAACTCTCTCCGTTGCTTGCAAGTGAAGTTTTTTCCTTGTCGCTACAAAATGCAGACAGTAATGAAACGTGATACCTTGTTATCTTTGATCTAGACCTGAGATGTCCATCGCTGCTATGTACACTGTGTTGTGGGTATTGACCGTAGCTGTATGTATTGACAGTACACTAGTGTCTAATTACCGACGGTAGCAAGCTGTGTGTTTACTTTCTGGGATCGATGGTGGTGTCTAACACTTCTGTTACACCTCATTCAAAACTAGGTCAGATTACCGGCATGAGACGTTTCTTTGTGCGCGAGTCTTCACACCATTTAAAGGTTTCAGATCTTAATTATCACAGACTTAACAAAATGGCAGCTCCCAGACGGGACTTTTAAATACGAAGCAAGTATTTCTTAGCTGTTTTGAGGGAACTCTTCATCACAAAGATCTCTGTCATATGACCTAAAGATGATGCTTGGGTCTGCCTCTCCCTTCGATCACAATAAACGTTGTTGTCTCGCTGTTCTTTCCTGACTGTTTTGCATCGCCATTGAAATAAACATATTAATCCCCCCGACTTGTAACTCTCATCCTATTCTTAACTACAGGAAGTAAACGTGGACACCAAAGTGGAGAGCAGTGATGATGATGATGATGACTTTGTGTTAGCTTTGGAGGCGTAAGTATAACTGTTATAAATTCAACATGGTAGGCAGTCCCCACCCCCCACTCTGACCAACCACATATTGCCTGTGGGGTAATAAGTCATAGCAGGTTATTCATAGCTTACAGTTGGCATAATCAAATGGAGACAAAAAAAAAAATTTAAAAAAATACTGTCGAGTTGTCAACCAAACTGCTTATCTACTGCAGAAAGCAGTTTGTAGGTAAATTATGTAAAAGTTAGATCTTCTTCAGAGACTGACTAAAACAAAAACAGATAAAAGGACTCATTAAGGAAAAACAGTTAAATTGGACAAGTGAGCAATGCATAAGAGCAAAATTAGACACAACAAAGAGAGGGGTAAGATGACAGGGAAGATCGACGAGAGGATTAAGAGCTGTGGATATATATTGTGAGGGGTGTAACAGAGGGATGTACTTAGTAATGGAGGAGGAAAGGGGATTAGGGAGGAAAACCTGTGCATGTAGATAGAAAAGATGATAGAGGGGGAGGGGGACGCAGAAAGAAAAGGGAGGTTTAGTCGTTCCCTTCTTGGATGTTGAGACCATGTGGTTGAATGGTGGGAAAGGTGATTGGATCCACAAACGATTTCTGCTGAAAGGGATTTCAATGCCTCGTTGGTCTAATCAATCAATTTATTTTTTCATTAATTCATTTTGAGTGACAAATGATGACCACAATCACAGATTCATGGACTAAGTGAAATTCTGGGGATTTGGCCACTTTTAGAAATAGGTCCGCCAGGCTGAAACAGATTTTTCATGTCCAGCTCCGTCTTTCTCTTTGTAGGAACGAATCCCGAAAAAGTTCGAGACTATCTCGAAGGAAACGTAAACGTGTGGAAGAAGTAGCGTCGGAACCGAATAAATCGCTTAAAGTGGACGACTCTGATCGTGATGAAGATTATCAAGCGGAGACGCAAATTGAATCTCAGGGGGTCACCAGCATGGACGGCGCTAAAGAAGATATCGAGAAACTCGTGAACGGTCCGTTCAGCCTGACACCAGTCGAGTCTGGGGGCGACGAAGAGGGGTTGAAAGACCGTAGGTAAGGAGATGACGGATTGCCCAGAGTTCTGCTAGGAATCTGTAAGGTATTTTACTTAAGCCCTGTGTCTCCAAACTTTTATAGCTTTCGCTTTCTGTATGCTCAAAGGGAGCTTAGTTGCAAAATGGTGTTGTACTTTTGCAATTTTTGAAGTAAGTCATATTCAGGTTTATTGAATACCCAGGTTGCTAAAGTGTCTCGTTTTATTTGCATCCTGACAATGTGGATGCCAAATGGCAGATTTGATAAATGTTCTACAAGGTATGTTTGTAATGTAGAAAGATATGTAGCTGATGTTACGAATGTAGACAGAAAAAAAAACGATAATTGAATAATTGAATAATAAAAAAATAAAAAAATAAATATGCAATATTAAATTCAAAGTAGGAAGAAACTTGTAGAAAATTCTAGAGGTTATTGTAAAAAAATATATATAATAATAATGATAGTAAAACTGTAGCAGAAGTTAAAGGAACTAAGATAAAGTTCAGACATTTGGGTGGGAATGAAACGTCATAATGTTGGTAGAAAATAATGCACTGGTGAGTTGAGTGACTTGGTGTAATTTTAATAAATAGAACCAGATGCTTCGTTATGTATTTAGGTGGCCTGTCTGCCTCTGAAATAATTATCCCTTTAAAATTATCCAGAAGATCACTATTTTAATAAACATCTCACATATTAATCTCCTCTCTGAATTTCTGTTTCTGTTTTATTTTCCAACTATTTTGGAAGAAAGTGATTAGCTTAATTTTTCCTGTGCTGAGACTTGTATGTTTTATTTAAAACTTTCTCTCTCTCTCTCTCTCTCTCTCTCCCTTTTCGGTTTTGTCTGTATGGATGGCCATTTTACAGAAAGGTTAGTACTCTGTGCATTTTCTTGTCTTAATGGTGCGGGGAGGAAGGGTTTCACCATGTTATATGAGTTTCTGTTCTGAGCTTAAGGTGATGGTGATCTGATGGATTCCATTTCTGTGGGGTATTGGTCAATTTTTGAAATGTGTTGCTTTCAGCAGCATTGGTTTTTAAATGTACCTTTATACTGGACAGCTATGGAAAATATGAACAAATTTGTTTCTCTTAATCCACCGAATTGTAAAATGACCTTTGAACTATTAGCGTACAATTGGCCAAAAAAAAAGAAAAGTGTTTTTTCTTTCTCTCTGTTGGGAACAAAATATCAAATTGCTCACCTAATAATAGGATGATTATTTACATGGTATGATCTACATATAGCCGGGGAGGTTTGAGTGATAGGGCCTGGGTCCCCTCCTGAAAATCTGTTGGCACTAAAAAAAATTTGAGCATAAGTTTTCTGCAAACCTCGTGAGATCAAATTTAGTATGCTTGTCCATAGGTAATTACTCTTTTCTTCTTCCTCAGTGTTCCAAAACAGTGATGCCATTGTATTGTCCTCCGTCGGGAGTCCCCGAAGATTACTCGGTGGCCATCCTTCAAATGTTTCAGTGCTATCTAAGACAGCTGAGACGTTGCAGGTATCAGAGCTTGGGCGAGAGAGGCTGGGCAAGTCCGATCCGACCCGGGCCCCATCTGCCCAAATATCTGATTCACCGTCGGAGAGGGGTGAGAGTACCACCTGATGACGATGATGACGACACTAACCCGGAGGATGGAGTTCCGGGAGAAGAAGATGAGGTGATGCAGCAAAACCAAGAGGCAAGCCAAAGAGTCAATAAGTACGTTTTGGACGAAAGTGACGACGACTTCGAACTGGCTAACGTATCTGGTCGGCGAAAGCAGGTACCAGATGTTGAAAGGAACAATAAGAGACCGAGAAGCGAACCCAGGGGGAATGAGGACGTTGCCTCTCATCATCATCCCATAGTCTGTCCAAAGCCCATAAGGAGACCACCAGAATCGGTTCCAAGACCTGACTTAAAAGGGAACAATTCTCATCCATCTCAGGGTCACACTGTGCCAAATAAAGGGAGACCACCCACCCCCTCCGTCCGTACTTTTGATTTCGGAGGTGGGGGATCACCGAGGCTCAACGCCTCTCCGAGGGAGACGGGAAACGAGTCCGTCATATCGGATGGCTCTCGGCACGGAGCCTGGAGTTCACCTCAGAAGCTCCGGAGGTCATCGTCCAATCCCGAATTCGGCAGTCTGAGCAGTTCAGGCAGCAAACTGACCGCTGATACGTCCATGGCCTCGGCTTCAGCTTCGCCGGTGTTTCATAATCAGGCTGGCGAGAGTTACCTGGAGAAGGACGAGGAGAGGGCCGGTCCTTCCAAGCAAGTGGCACGCGTCCAACCTAGGAATTCATCCCCTTGGTTATCAAAGGCTTCCATTAACCGTAACAGTATCCCACCAAGTAACGATGCCTCACAGGAACTGGAGGGTGGCTTTTTGAGAGGCCAAGACAGCTTTCAGAGAGAACCACTTGTAAGTTGTTTGTCATTTAATACTTAGATGTTACTCTAAAGTAAAAAAAAAAAATTGTTGACATAAGCAGTAAAGGAACCTTCCAATCTGGAACTGTCCAATCTCAGTCTGAATTGTACGAGATGGTATAAAATACTACCAGATGGAAAACAGTTATGGCCCAAACTTTAAATTTGATTTGTGATAATGTTTTTGCAAAGCATTAGCAACAACGGTTAATAGTTTAGGTCACAATAGGATACCGTTTTTATAGTATTTTTGTTGTTGACAAAACTTCAGATTGCCAAAGGTACTGCCAAAGTGGCTTATAAAGACATTTGAATATACACCATTTTCTATAGCTCATCAATTACCTCCACTGTATAAATTAAAAGCGAAATATAGATTTCAAAGGATAGTCCGAAAGAAAATTTATTTTTCACTTATAAAAGAAAAATATTGATAATAGCATCTGAACCGGTTTTCTTCACCTGTAACAGTGTCTGTCTCTGTTCAGTCTAGTTTACTTTCATATAGTAGTAAGAATATGAAGAACTCCAGCTGGGCTTATATCCCAGCCTAAATTTCTTCTGCTGAATATTTTCATGTTGAACATAAGGAGTAAATACAATACAATACATTATGTTTTCTCTGGGAAGGAACTTAGTTACACAAAAAAATAATAATGATGAGCAATTGGACAATTGTGATGTAATTTTGGCCATTTTGCTTTTTGTTTATATTTAGCTGAATGAAGAAATGGACGTGCCCCTAGAACGATTCCAAGCTTTTTCCGCCGAAGCAGTTGTTGAGCGCCCTCATCCACCGTCACCGCAAGTGCCTTCACCGCTCAAAGTTATACCGAACATTCCACCAGGGATAGAGTGCCCTCTATGTGGACAGAGGTACCCAGTGTCGACCATTGAAGCCCATGCATCGGAATGCGATGGATCTATTTCGTTAGATGGTGAGTCAATAAATGGAGGTATTTTTTGCCTTTTTTTTTTCGTTTCTATAATGTCACAAACAGGTAAAAGCTGGGAGAGAGTTTCAATACCACTTTTTAGATTGGAGAAATAATTTGTGCAATTTTCAGTAGAGAAAAATGAACAAGTCAACACAAAATTTGGTAATTATGATCGAGAGTAGTCTAAATTTTCTCAACAGCTTTACTAGTTACCAGGCCTTGACAGATGCTAGTAACTCACTGAGGGCTAGTCAAACGAGATAGGCCTACCTTTACTTTACTTAACCTACACAATAATACCAGAGTATTCATTGCATGCCTCTTTGCAGTGTGTAGTATTAGGGATACTAAAAGCAGTACTCTGGCGATAATACTGGCGATAATATTGGCGATAATACGAAAAAGATAATAAAAGCAGTACTCTGGCGAACTTGAAGCAAGTTTAAAATGAAAAGCTGATATTAGTCATCGACAAATATTGATGGGAACTTCAATCAACTGTGTAAAAATGGTTTGCTCTTTGCACTTGTAAGCCAAATATGCTAGAATATTTCTTTTGTTTGAAAATCTTCATGGATCAAATTGTGTAAATTCTAATATCGCCATCTTTAATCAGGAGTGGGTTGAGAAGTGTCTAGCATATGGATTGAAGTTTATCCATAAAAAAATTAATAAACATGGTACCCGGACTCTATGATTAATATGTTTGCCTGTTAAACAAGTTTGTTGAACATACTGTAGATCACTCTTGGCTACCCAGAAATATACGAACACAAATCACAACAAATGAGGTCAACTTTGTAACAATTCATGACCACGATATTCTGCCGGGCATCATCTAAACGGTATCTCATTGCTAAATGCAACGCAGAGTGGTCAAATTTGCTATACAAGTACAAAGATGTTTATAGCTGTTTTTGTCACAGGACCAGTAGTATTTTATGAGGGACAAAATTCATAGCATTCGAAACAGTCTACACAAAAATTTGAACGCTAAAGTATTCCCTTTTCTGAGCGTCGGCTATTTGTAATCCATCATAATTAATGACACAAGAACCTTTTGTAACTGATATGATAAGCTTCAAATCCACAGTTGGTGATTATTTGCCATTTTGGTAGAAAACAATTCCATCAACGAAGCGTTTGGCTGACACAAGACTTTGTGTCACAGAATAACGAAACACTGGTGCTGGCCAAACTTCTGGTGAATGGTGCTGTGAGACATTTTCTGCATAAAAATTAAAGTAGTTTGAAAAAAAGCTTGCCATCCTTAGAAACCATGATTTGTTTGCAAAAATTTTCAGTTTAAATATCAAACTTGTGATTTTCAATGTGTAAGATTGGTTTTTCTCTTAGCATAGCTGAAGGGGAGTAACAGTGGTTGATTATGATAGCTTCAGTTACTAAGTACGATGGGGGGGGGGTGGGGGAGGGGGTTGGGTGGATTATCAGATGTTCTTCCAAATGCTTATATTTTATAGCATATATGGAAGTTGTATGCACTGGCAACATTTAAGCTCGTCCCAAAAATGAAGTTAAAATGTTGGAAATGTTAGCACCATTTTGCATCTAAGCCTCCTTGCCCAAACAAAGACCTCATTTCTCTGTACTTTTGTACTGAGATCAAAGTAGTGGAGCACTGAATGAAGTAGTGTGAGATAAATGTTTCGTAGGGACTAAAGAGACGTGCTCGATGGAAGAAACATGAGAGGCTGCTCACTCAATGCTGTACTGTCTCTCATCCCTGTACCCTACCCATTCTGCTTTAACTTACAGTAATGTTACCATAAAATCTATGTTCCTTGGCACCCGGTTGTAGGGTATGTATTCTAGTTTGATACTAGATTTATATAGATATACTGTGTCGGTGGCAATCGCTTTCATAAATTTATTTGTTGGTTGGTTGTATTCTTTTTGGTAAGAAAATTGTATATATCATCTGCCACTAATAAAACGTATAAACGTTTAATGAGTCTTTTGCAATTGAAATTGTAAATAATGGATCGTATGAATATTCAGCTAGCTGTTTACATTTGCATAAGTATCCTCAGATTGATAACACACGTTTCTTCGTCAAGGACTACTATATCATTTCATATTTTTTTATGTGGAACATGTCTTTTAAAAGAAAGGTTATGTTTAATACAGAACTCGAAATCTTTACATGTACTGTAGATTAACTGTTTCAACTTTGGTGTCCCCCTGACCCCGTCTGGGACAACTTTGTCCTGTGGTACTCTTTTAGGTCCCACTCCGAAAACACTCGTACTGACATGAGCATTATGAATATCGTGGGATTCTATCAGATGTAGGTTAGGAACTGTTCATACTGTCAGTAGGAGTGCTTTGAGAATGATATGGGAGGACAGTATAGAGTGGTATTAGCATCAGGAAACTGTACCAACACTGCCTTTGCCTTGGACAAAACTTTAAATAATCATGGAGTCATTAATTGCATCCAAATCATCAGCTGAATCTATTCCATGCCTGCCTAGTGTACAATTTATTCACCGTGTTCTTGGTTTCAATGATTATTACATATGTTACTAGATCTCGCAAACGGGCCAAATTTTGGCCAAAAAATGAACTCATCATGATTGGTGGTATTATTTAGTACATAGTACATACTGTATCATAGTGCCAAACAGATTGCTTAGACTGTTGAAATGCTGTTGACAGCCATCTTGTTCATAATGGAGAGTGAAATACATTGATAAACTGCTTTAAGTTTTGCCTTGCTTCGAAGGAGCTGACTTTAATTACAAATGTTTGTGTGCAAGACTAAGTACAGTAGTCCAGCTACATTGATTGATTGGCCCTTTTACTTGAAACAGTGATTTTTTTTAAAAGAAAGAGGAAAATTAGGCAGTAATGAAATACAGTACAGCATATCAAAATACCCTACAGCATTGCTAAATACCGTACAGCATATCAAAATACCGTACAGCATATCAAAATTCCGTACAGCATATGGAGATACCGTACAAGCATATCAAAATACCGTTCAGCATATCAAAATACCGTACAGCATATGGAGATACCGTACAAGCATATCAAAATACCGTTCAGCATATCAAAATACCGTACAGCATATGGAGATACTGTACAAGCATATCAAAATACTGTACGGTACAGTATATCAAAATACTGTACGGTACAGGATATCAAAATACCGTACAGCATATCGAAATACCGTACAGCATATCAAAATACCGTACAGCATATCAAATTCCGTACAGCATATCAAACTACCGTGCAGCATATCGAAATACCGTACAGCATACCAATATACCGTACAGCATATCCAAATACCGTACAGCATATCAAAATACCGTACAGCATATGGAGATACCGTACAAGCATATCAAAATACCGTTCAGCATATCAAAATACCGTACATCATATCGAAATACCGTACAGCATATCAAAATTCCGTACAGCATATGGAGATACTGTACAAGCATATCAAAATACTGTACGGTACAGTATATCAAAATACTGTACGGTACAGGATATCAAAATACCGTACAGCATATCGAAA
>JAIPMN010003775.1:8844-21220 GCA_020650975.1 Apostichopus californicus | reverse complement strand
ACTGACATTTAGCCACGAGTCTCATTTGTTTTCTGGGTACATTATTAGAAACTAACGTTAGGCGACTTTAGTGTACAGATTTTTGCTAACGATGTTGTAAAGTTAATATATCGCGCATGTTTTAAATAATTTATGTATGGTTTTGGTGTTATTCAGAAACTATTTAATTAAATTGACTTTCGTTTTTAATGAAATATAATTAGGCTCAATAATTCTTCAAAGCCTTCGTTTTTTTTGGTCGTCCGAAGGACTACCAAGTACACAACATTTTGAAAGATTTGGTAGTCCGACATAATTTCTAGTCGTCTCGGACGACCGGACGACCATGAAAATCCTACACTGCAAATCCACTAAAAACTGTTTCTATTACTTTTTAGGCCTATTGACTTTATATATATTTTTTTATTTTTTTTTTATTTTTTATGTATTATTTTGTATTCTTTCATTCATTATTTTTTACTATTTAGTATTTGGTTTTAACATATTTTATGTTCTTTTGTTTAGTATATTTTTGATTATTATTAAAATGGCAGGATACACTGATGATCTTTAAACTGCAATCCAAAATTGCTGCATCATGGAAATAATAGTTAAATCGCTTTATCCTTGAAAATTGCAAAAGTTGCACATTTTTCCAAATATGTATAAATACTCAGCAAGTTTTTGGTAGTATTGATCTGTTCTCAGTACTTTACCTCGCCAAACTGCTTGAACTGAACGGAATCTACAAAATACTCTGTCAGCGGACGTAAATATGTGGGTATTTAATTCAATGCTCAGTGATGCCCTCATATATATTTATTTATACTATTTGCTACCTGTAAAATATATTTGAATAAATGAGAATTAGGAGGATCATTAGCTGCTAACACATAAATCTGCTTCAGAATGACTTTCACGTTGTACCAATCGTTGACTTACAAAGTTCTCATTCCTTGTTATTGTCTGGAAATGTTTCCTAATTACTGCGCACAGCAGGTGTTTTGTACATGGTAACAGTTTTCATGTTATTCAATACATCCTGGCGTTCCAAAGTCCTGACAGTACGCCAAAATATGCCAGAGAGCCAATTGATAGTCGAATGTTCGAACTCAAATGTCAAGTACAGTAATTTACTTGGCAAGGAGGAAACATTTAAACTGTCTGATTTACCAATCCTTGGTTATATCTTAAAGTCATTTCACAGGGATGGAACCTCCTCATGGAAAGACCGTCTCGCATTTTTTAGGTGATGGCCTTTAACTGATCTCCATGGGATGATATTTATGGACCACCTGTAAGCACACATACAGTAGAGCATGTATATCATGCTATAGGAAGTGTATAAATATATCAGGTGAAGGTTGGAAGAGTAAGACTTGTAAACAAGATTCTCCTCTCCAGGGGGTTCAAAAACAAAACTTGAAAAAACCTTTTGCCCTTAGTATATGAAACTGGTGTCAAATGAACATTTACTTTATTCTTCTTACAGTAGATTGTGGTAACATGATCATACAAACAGTGAATTTTGAACTTCCTGTTCAACTACTGTATGTACACTTACTTTCGTAATATGGTATATATATAGATGTGCAGTGCATGTCTGTGTAAATATACACTGTACAGTGCTGAACCTGTTCGTTGCTAAAACAATAGTCAGCTACTGCATGGATGGATGGAGAGTTAAGGGGATTGCTTCATCTCAATGGTGTTTATATTATACACATGTACAATAATCTTTAACACGTGTAAGTTAATATAATTGGACTGCAAGTTAGACAAGGGCATATAAGCAGTAGCAGAGCTAGGGGGTATTGGTCAGAGGGGGCGAGAATGGTCCGTAGGGGCGCTTTCGACACTATCCAAGCGGAGCGCCACCACAGGTTGGCGCGGAGCGTACAGAAATATTTTGAGTAAAGATACTCCCAAGATCGCCGGAAATTACCCGTTCTGGGCCTTGCTAATTTGCAGATAAACGAAGAATTAATAGCCGTTAGAGCATTTTGTCAGAAAATTACACCAACAAAATGTGACAAATGTCAATAGGTACTGTAGATGAGAGCGCTATTAAAAAGTCAATAATTGCGGATAAGTAAAAAGTGGTAAAAAGCTGAAAATGGCGCCAGCAGTCCATTTGAGTCCGTCAGGGGGGGCATCCGCCCCCCTGACTTTATGGACGCTCCGCCACTGCATATAAGTACAAAACCTCTAGGCAAGACAAAATAGGAACATGTAGAGTATATACAGTGATGATATTAGACACAGTTTGTATCTGTGGAACACTTGATTAAGTCCAGAGGGATACTTTCTAGTTTTAGTTAACGAGAGTAGAACATTTGCTACATGTACAATTGCTACATTGCTGTTATGAGATATTGATCGAGTTGAAATTGATTTTTTGACCAAAATATAAAACCTATACAATATTCTTTTGAACCACTTTGGCCATTTCACGGTACGTGAAAACTGGAAAGTGAAAATGATTACATTAGGCATTGCTCATTGTGAGTTCTACGTACATTAGGCTAGTCTGGCTAGAGAATGGTTGAGCCTCATGACTGTTCAGTTTGCAAACGCGCTCAAGATTTTTACAAATGCTATAAAATGATGAAATCAAGGTGCCAAATAAGCCTAAAAATGTTTTGCGACAGTCCTCAGTAGTTTTACTGCATTACAGTATTTTGTGATGCATGCAAACACACTTATGCACATATTTGGCGAAAAACCCGAAGCAACTTGTTTTTTTCCTGACCGCATGTACTATGTACATACGTGCTAAAATAACCCCTTTGCAGTAACTGAACTCCTTAACCGCAACCGACTAAAGCAAGTCTGATTTCCAGCGACACGCGCAACAAAGTCAACAGGAATTTAGTGTGTGATTTCTCTGGCACATAGATAAGTCAATGGAGAAGCCCAATTGACTTATTGTGTAAAATCATTGAAACGTTTGATCGGAAGGGTTCCCTCGCAGATGGTAATCATTGAAAACTTGAAGCAACACCCGGGATTGTTTTATTTTTCGATATCAGATTATGAAATTACCAATATGTTATTTCCTTACGGTCTACTTTCACTTTATTTACGTTGAAGTTGCAACACTGATCAAAGGCCAGTTCCATGAAAATGATGAAATAATCGGTTGTCGGCATCAGCCCAATTTCACATGCACTAATTGTTAATCGGTAATTACTGATTATCATATAATCGGTCAAACACTATTCAGAGCCTATGTGTGCTGGTAGTAAACAGCAGTTACTGGACCGTCGAACTCCATAAATGCCACACCGAAGGAGCCGGAGATAAATGTTGACGACCTTTGACCCCCTCAACAGTCCATATTTGAAAGAAGGGGCGCAGCGTGCACATTGCCGTGAATACTAAGAGTGGGATTCCAGTCTTAAGAAAAATTCTGGTGAAAATTGCTACCGCTGAGGCAGTTTTTATTGGAAATCTTCGCATGATGCACATTTACAGCTGATTTGGATTGATGTTATACAGAGAGTCATGTAAAATGTATCCTTCAACTACCTGTATCCTCCTTTAACAATTGATTCCTAATTTCTAATGCCACAACTGATTAGGAAGAAGTATTCTACATGAAGGTAACAAGTACATTGAAGCCTAACCCATTGCATTACTCTCCCATCCCCATCCTGCCCCCCTTCCCAACTACCATAGAAGAGCATCTCTTCAATCCAGACAAATCTTCTGCCATATAAATGATGTTGGCTAATTCTCCTTGAAGCCATAAGGACCTGTTAATTACGTCATCCATACCCTTCTATCCAAACACTGGACTTGAGTTTTCCGAACAATTACACCTTGTCTGCCCCATGTCAAGGGAACAATTAGACAGGATGTTTTTGACATAGTCCTTATTACATGAACTGGGAATAGTTAACAAGGGTACTTCCTGCTTAAAGATAGCTGGTCGTACCCTTAGGATGTAAACATCCCGTCTGAAAGAATAGTTTCTCAGCTGTGAGGCAGCAACAACAGTACAGTACGTGTAGAATGGCACGGCCTGCAAGTACGCACTACTCAGTATTGTATTGCGCAGGGACTGCTTGCAGTAATAGGAAGAACTTATCGGTTGTTCTACATTATTTTTTGGGCAGACAACACACCAGGATATAGTCATGTAGGTACCTACAAAGTGAGGGCGCTTGTGAGCGCCGTGATGGGCTCAGAACAAGTTGGCTTTGCAGCTAGCCTCTAAAATTGCAAATGTAAAGAGACTATAAGAAACTTTCAGTTTCAAGGTCCAGTCATGTTGGTATCGTTCACTTGGCCAGTAATGCCAATATTGTAGCATGCACGCACACTACAATAATTACATGCATGAAACCATTCAGTGTATATGCACAGTACAGTGGTACAGTAGTTCAGCATTGATCATGACATACAATTACCACCATGACAACAAGCATTATAACAACTGGTTTAACTGTATACAGTACAGGTAGGTCCCTTTTAATATCTCCACATCAATGCTCAAACTATAAAGCCTGGGAATAATTTATCCGGTTGCAAAAATGCTATGTAAAATGGGCAAATTGCTATTTACTTCACTCCTCTCTTTCCTGTCTCCAACTACACTAATGCACTTTCCTAGTCTACCAAGTCTACCTTGAAAACAGGTAAGTATCGTCGTTTGTAAATACCCAAACCAGTAAGTTTTGGGGTATACAAGTGTAGAAATGTATCTAGCTGTTTTTCACATAGGAACCACTGTATTTTCTAAGAGACAAAGTTCAGAACCTTTTAAAACTATTATATAATATTTGAACACTAGATTATTTCCTGTAAGCATCAATAGAGTCAAGTCTACTTACTTTTTTGTTGGGGGGGAGGGGGAGTAGATATTACCTTTGAATTTCACAGAAATGATAGGGCATCACAGCTTTTTCAGCTTTTAAAAGGTAATGGTCACCGTAATTTTCACAATTTGAAAGTTGCCAAGGCATGTCTTTTCAAAGAAACAGTAGTTAGTCAGAAGACAGGAACCAGCCACCTTTTTTCTTCCACACTAATCTTTGGATTTAGCAAATTCTCTGACGAATGTAGATGTCGAATTATGATTTAAGGCACCCAAGTTGCATATTTAAAGGCATGGCAGTTGTTGTTAGTGGTGAATTGTGATGGTTGATAATGATATTTAAGGGCAGAACAGCAAGAGGTGGGGGCACCAAGAGCGAATTGCTGCCACTGCACTAAGTGATGCAAGCCTGTTCCACATATGTGCTATCTCAAAGACAGCAGCCGAGGCTACTTGAAGCTGCAGTTTGCATAGGGTTGTACTGTAACTCTGTGTCACTCTAAACCAGCCGATTAATATTTACGTTTAAAACCATAACTGGATTTAACCCAGACATCGATGAGTATACTCATTAGAGAGTTATGAACCACTAAATTAATACAGAAAATTATATGTGATGTCTCTCACAAAATTAGTTTTGTTTCAATGTTAAGCTTATAATGCCTAATTTCATTACCACTGCCTTTTTTTTTGGCTACAACTCAGTAAGTTTATGAACATATGTTTGTCAGATATATGATTCATTTTTCTCAAACTGTGAAACTTGTTCAATCATATTGTGGCGAATTCATTACACAGTGTAACTTTCAATGTTTAATACATACATGCACTCCTCAAAATCTGGAAATATGCTTAATCCTACCACTGATTATTATGTATACGATAGTAACAACCAGACAGCACAGATGGTTTGTGATCCCTTGAAATACAATGTTAGCACTCAGAGCAACATGAGTTAAATTAATTGCCCATAATTGATTACTTAGTCAGACCGATAACATTTATAGTGTGTTCCAGCTTCTACTTATGACCTTGTAAAGGTATATACTGTAATTTGGAAGACGTAATTGCGGAAAATAACAACAAGGAAACGTTAGGATTGTACAATACATAACCTTGACCATTTAAGAGGTATCAAGACCAAGCAATTATACCACAAATTGTACAATATTTTTTATGTCTGTTGTCAACATTTTCCAACGGCCAGCATGGCAAGCCTACACAGAGTATGAGACTCAACAATGTTAGCTATTTTGAAACGCTTCCAGATTTTGACCAATGTTGAACTCAAATTACCTTTGTCATTATCAAAAGATAATGGTTACCATGCCAACCAGATGTCATTTTAAAGAGATATCTACATATTGTACTGTAATGTGATATTTACCAAAACTGAACTTGAGTTAAATTTTTTATAAGGCTTATTAAGATTTTGACTACTGCTAACTTCAAATGACCTTCACCTCAACCAAAAACATTAGTAGCCAAGAATTACAGTGAAATAAGAAACGACTTCATACCATGATATTCATCATTCAGGATTTACTAAGCTTTTTACAATTTTCTTTTGACAATTGCTGAGCTGAACTAAACTTTGACCCTCCACCATGAAACCACTGGATAGTACTAATAAAGAGGCATTTACCATCCATTATCTGTATCACCAAAGCTGCAGTTGTTCTTGTTAACAAGGATTTCATATTTGGGTCACTGGTGACCGCAAATAACCTGTTACTACCACCAATAAGGAAACAATTCTACATATATACCTCAGTTCACGAATGAGGTGCATGATCACAGTTTACAAGCCAAAGTATCACATACACAAACTCACGCACGCACACTATAGCCATGGTTTGAGATTCCTTTTGTCTTTGACAAAGAATAAAGGAACAAACGGCCATATCAAACTTTAATCTAAAGAACAAAAAACATGTGCATATTGGCTTTCCCCCTAAATTGGCAATTGATTACAGTACTTTTATATTGCACACACATACACACACAGTCCACTGAGTCACTTACTGTACTAAACGAAAGCCTCAAATGATAGCTGAACCCAGTGCTGCCCGCAATCATAGTATGAGGTCTTACGCATTCATCATACAATTTGTGGGTACCACACAATGTGATTGATATTATACTGTAGTACTGTGAAACTGAAATACTGTCAGGGGGTTTTATATTAACTACTGTACAGTATGATGTATGTACAGTACAGTACACTGTACATAGCAGAATATACATGGCATGCTAACAGCATTTTGCGGTACACAGAACTACAAGTCACAGATCTTTACATGATATACCTACTGCCTATTGTAATGTTACATACCCTACCATCACTGATTAAACACAACAGCTCTATTTGGGTAGGGTCTCCTTGGATTGACATATTCCTTTTCCCACTTTACCAATGTTAACACATTCTGGTGACATGTTAACACCTTGTCACCCGTACCATCACCACCACCAGCAGTCAAACGCTCATAACAAGTATGTACAGTAATAGAGTAGCTGAATATGTCCCTATACTACACCATACAAAACAACTTTAGGGTGAGAGAAGGAAGTAACATCGTATTCATACCCTAAAATAATGAGCAAATAGTCTTGTTGGACCACTAGTACTAAAACAACATGGTTTCTATGGAGGGTTGTACGTGTCAGTGAGTGGGGTATTTGCATACAGTACTCGTCCTGGTGGCGTTGTACCCGTATTTGTACTCCAGGCATTTTTTAAATCTAGTACTGATACTATTGCAAACTTAAGTACTTGTAAATCGGCCGTTAGAGCCTTGTACACTGTCACAAAAAAAAATTATTTGAATAGATTACTTGTCTGCCTTCAAGGGGAAAGTAACCTCAAGAAGAAAAAAAGAATATAAAAGTAAACACTTACTCTTTGGAGGAGGTGGAGGAGGCTGTTCTTCATCTGGATCAAAAGCGTCGTCTAAATAGTCTTCCAGTGGTGGTTCAGGCAGTCGTCTGTCCGTTGACATGGTAGCAGCCCTCTCTCTTGAGATATTAACAGGGAATTTCCCGGGTTGCAAAGGTGGTATTGCGGGTAAAGGCCTCTCGCTAAAAGTTGAATGCCGTTTTGACTTTCTGTGGAAGAAACTAGAGATTACTTTTCGTCTATTCACTTTACTGGTATTTTGGTCTTGCTCCTGCTGGTCTAAAATTCCTTGAGAAATGTTCCTCGGTAGTGATAAACTTCTGATCTTTGGTGGAACCTTAAAGTGTGCTATTGCCTCGTGGGTCGGTTCCTCATCATCGTCCCTCCTGGGAATTCTGGGGGGGATGGGTGGAGGTTCTAACAGCAGCGATGCTTGGAAGATGCGTTCGTCCTCATCGCTGCTAAAAACAGGTTTGGAAGTTCTATCCACAACAGGAGGGCCATTGGGCATAGCAGTAGATACTCTTGCCTGGTTATCCATCACAGGTGTTGCACTATAAGTGTTACTACCCATCACATCATCCACCCCTCTCAGGCCATCTTGATGGCGAGAGACGTCGCTCTCGGATAAAAGCAGAAGACCAGATTCTGAAGGGTCTGTGCCAATCTCCTTCTCACGTGCTTCTGATGGGGCCTCTGGCCTCATGTGTCGATGATTAGAGTTAGTACTGGGGTTACCCATCACTGATGACTCTAGTTTTAGTCCCAGAGCCCTTGATGCAAATTTTATCTCCTCCAATTCTTCCTCATCCATTTCATCTGGCCTGAAGACTTGTTCGATATGAGGTGTCTTGGGAGCAGACGGTGATTGTGCCTGCTGTGAATCTCGAGGCAACACTAAAGGTGGTAAAACAGGTCCTTTAAGGGCCTCCCTGATATCATCATCCATCTCTTCACGTACTCTTATGTCCGCTAGATCAACGTTCAGGTAATTTTCCTGGCCAAAACCAATCGCTTTGTTTTGGTTTAGCTTCACAGCCTGTCGTTTCGTCCCTAATGCCACCGAAGTGTCGATCTCTCTTACACCGTTCTTGTTTTTATTGTAATGCTGTTTGGGCTTGGCACCTTGCCTCTCAAAGTCTGGATTATCATCCACACATTCAGCAGCAGTGGCTTTGCCCGGAACGCAGTATGTCTCGGGCTCTGCACCATTTACGTGAAACGATGATTCCCCATTGTTTACATAGCTTTCTTCGACAGAGTTTTCATTGACAGAGTTTGTAATTTTCGAAGAACTTGTTACATCATCTGCATCCGACAAGGATTCCACGTCGTGGAAGCCATTTGTAACCTTGCAACCGAGTCCGTTCATCTTTGCGGGCCGCTGGTCCAAATCCTCTTCCGACTCTAGAGTTTTTCCGTTCATCATGTCATCCCCGTTTGTCTCTACACATTTTTCACATCCATTCACCTCTCCTATCACAGTATCATCGTTGTCAAGTTGGTAATAGTCATTGCGAACCTGCATGTCAACAGATTCCACCAAAATCGACTGACCTATGTCGTCGTAGGTCTGTGAAGATTCGTGGAAAGAGTAGGTCCCCTTTCGGGATTTGACAATCGACTTTCGAACTCTACTGAGTAGACCTGGGTTGGACCTCTGGGCTTTTGAATCTTGGCCCATGTTTCCCGGTTGAAATTCTCCTGCAACTGGCATAGTTTATGCCCTCTGCAAGCAAACAGAACAAAGAGAACCAATTAAGTTTAATTGCAAGACAAAGGCAAGGCAAGTCAAGTCGGCAATAGAACTTGTAAGGAACAGATAAATGACAATCGATATAATCTTTTCCACTCCACATCACTTTAAAAAAAAAAAAAAAAAAAAATTTTAATGCAATATGATGAGTACAGTGGCACCATACTCAGTATGTACAGAATATAGTACCGCTGTGCAGAAACTGTTGTCGTTGTTCGTCACACTATCACAACGGAGACTCTTCAACCATTGAGGTGTGGATATTCAAACTATTCATATTTTTCTTATACAAACACAAACAATGGCAGCCTGGCAGTTTAATCACTGCACCAGTGAATCAGACATGGGGAGTTGTGTGGCTGCACCGATACCATAATACAGTAAAATGCCTTTATAGTGCAGGATCTCAATTGCACTTTTGCAGCAATAAGAAACAACTTAACTTTTATACCTTCCATTTCCTTTTCCAAGAGTATTTGTCACTGAATGGAATCAAATTTCAAAAGCCATTTGATGGATATAATAACTACTTTAAAATATAGTGTAATTCAACAAAGGATTTGTCTATTGAAATGATTTTTAAGAGAACCCACCAGAGTTTTAAGTTGGGGTTTGTGATACTGTAGCTTCACGATTGTCTCGTTTACCAAATTTACACAAGAGTGTACAGTACCTTAGAAGGCTTAGAAACAAGGGTTTTTATTTCTTGTTCTTAAAGCCACTTACAGAGGAACCAGTTACATCAGAAGATTGTATGTAACATATGCATAATTTATGCTAAGCCCTATGAATGTTGTTTAAGGGAGATATTCAAAGATCCATCAACCACAAACATGACATGCTTGTCTACAGGCTTAAATTTCCACTAAGTTTCTCACACTTTTTTAAACACCTTGCTTCCATAGTGCACTACTTAAGCCATTAACGTAGCTGTAATATCTTTAGCTGTAATATCTAACGTAGCTGTAATATCTAAGCCCTTAACGTAGCTGTAATAACGTAGCTGTAATATCTATCTTTTTACACCATAAAAGGATTTAAAAGGTAATAGCTACCTCACTAACTCATCAAATTTGGAACCACTGTTTGATGAATCCTCCATAACCTATGCTTACTGTCAATCATAAAGCCGCTTTGACTTCGTCTGTAGGTCACAATTTATTCATGCCGCCTGATTTATATACCCATTATAATCAAACTATAAAATGATGGGAGCTTATGAAAGCAGTGTATACAGTACCAGACTCTTTTCTTTGTATGTCTCCAATTATTATGACTTTCCAAACAGGCTATGTTCAGGACTACTGTACCATCATATGACATCTGATAAGGCTATGCAGGTATAAAAGTATTCATTACAACTAGATTAGGACAGTAAACCTACAGTAAGTACATGAACAACATATAAAACTATAACTGAAATTAGATCATGCAGTACATGTATGTACGCAGCAGCGTTTGTCTGATTACTGTGTAAAATGGAGAGTTGTGATTGCCTGATTACTGTGTAAAATGGAGAGTTGTGAATTTTCAGATGTGCCTGAATAGAACATTATACATAGTACACTGTAAACTATATTACTGTATTGAATGCCTGCCATTTTCCATCCAATTTCCTATTCTAGAAAACCATATTACCCAGACCTTCACTAGGACTTTTATCCTTAGGAAATGTTCTTCGTTGTAAAGGATATATGCATAGGAAATGTGTTCTTTGGTTCATGAAAATGCACTTACTATTGGATATATCCATACAAGTGAGTCTAACTGTGATAATAACATGTCTGAAAGTGTGGGTCCTGATCGTGTACTTTCTGTACTTTTACCTTAATGCAAATTCATCCAAAATAATCCACTGTACCTCGTGACATAGTTTAATATTTCAGCATAAAACAAATTGCACTTCTGATGTAGATCTAGATTTCCAAGCAAAAAAGTCACATGAAAATTGTTCATAAAATACAGCACTTTTTAAACTGTACATTAATGGTGTTCACAGCTGCATATTGTGGTGCTGACAAACACTTTCATGGAGGTGAGGTTACCATCACAAAGAAATATGTGCTGCTGTAATAGTAGAGTAGAGACAGGAAAAAGGGGGGGGGGTGCAGTTAAAGAAGAATACTGAACATGGTATGATGGAGTCGAGTGGTGACTAAATACTGTATATAGGGTATAATCAAGCATCTATTCACAAAGATATGGGAAGGGATATGGAGATGTACATCCCCTCTTTTCAGCCTCACACAAATGATTACAAGCAGTTATTAGCACATTAACCTTGCATGTAAACCTGATTATAGAGACGTGTAATTTATACCCCAAATGCCCCTCAGAATGCACCATTTCGCATCAAAAATTGTACTTTTCTGTGGGAGGCTTGCCAACCCCTCCTCCTACCCCAACATGAGAGTTGAATCAATCCAACTATCCCACCGCCACCCTCCCCCCACCCTCCCGGATCCGACCCTGCCACAGGTACTATCTAATCATGATTTCCATGCTACCAACAATCTATAAACACGTGTACATAATTATACAATAGTGTGAAACTGAAATTAGATTGCAATTGATAGTTTATGTTTTCGTTAATTACCAAAAGTTCGTGAGGAGATAAAGAAACTGATTATGGGAAACCTTGGCATTATAATGAATAACATTGCACACAAGGGCACATTCTCAGAGGTTACTTAATATTACATATATATATATAGAGAGAGAGAAAGAGAGCATTTTCAAAAACAGCTTATAAGCTCTGCAAATCACTATATAGACAATGAATATCACTCAGCTATGAAACTGAAAGATTGGTTAATTGCTTTAAAGGGCTTTCATCTTTTGAAGCCTCACTGTGAGGAAACTGCATGATTGAACAACAACATACAATGTTTAGTTCATGTGGAGTATCATTACTATTGTA
>JAIPMN010003774.1:0-48953 GCA_020650975.1 Apostichopus californicus | reverse complement strand
TCATCCCAACAGCTACGGCTGACACCGTCAGATCGGCCAAAGCAATTTTAACTCATTTGTTTCCTCAAAAATCTGAGCAAAAAAGATAATAGATTATAAGGATTCACTCTCATTTGCATGTCATGAATATGCATTGTGCTATACATATATATATATATATATATATATATTATATATCATTTCCTCATCCCAACAGCTACTGCTGACACGGTCAGATCGGCCAAAGCAATTTCGATGAATCCAACTGACTCTGCCACCCAAAACAACTGGTTCAAGAGTAATGGAGAGGTGAGGAAATTAAAAAAAAATGATTTCTTATTGTGTTGGTAATCTTTTTATCAAAAGAATTTAATTAACCACCAAGAAGCTGTGAAAGGATTACCTCAATATATTTCATTTTCTTGTCAATCTCTCCTGTCAATTATCGTTCTTTTTTCGGGATCTTTCTCGATATTTTTGTGGATATTTTCCGCTACATGTATTTTTTCAGAGATTCTTGTTTTTGAACGATTTTGTTCATATCTATAAAAAGATTGATACCTTAAAATATGTCATTTTAGGGAATTTTCTTTTATCTGTCAGTTACAATGCATTTTTTCTCTAATGTTTTTGGTGGATGTGTGGTACTGATGCCATGTAGTGAGAGAATCTAAATTATACTCTACGGCTTTATTCTCCTCACCATATTAGTCATATTCTTGCTTTTTCTTTTCTTTTCATATTCAATATTTTTAGTTTTAAGGTTGTAAGTGTATACACACTTATCATATTGAGCAATGCCAAACATAGTTGTGTAAAACTGTTGTGATTTACTTTCGGTAACAACTTTGTGCCGACCCACTTAATCCAAATCATGTTAAATATTCTCTTTAATATATCATTATTCTCAGCGTCCATATTTTTGATGATTGTTTTTTTTTAGTAATTTGTATGTTAAGGTCATTCATTATATTTTGGGGTGACAAGGTGATTTCAATGGCACAAAGATCTTTTTAAAGTTCATTTTATTCTTGGTTTCTAACTTTTTCTTTTCTTTCTTCTGTTGTCGATAAGTGGTGACACCCCTAAAATACATTTTATAAAGTAAATTATTATTTTATACAACATAAAATATAATTATATATATAATAATCATATCTCTCAAGCCCAAATTACAGGGTCTTTTTTTTCAATTATTTTTATTTTCACTTATATTCGTCACAAGTTAACTCTCTCGTCTACGAACGAAACATTGAATAATGTTCTTCTCCATTTTCTTCCCACTGTGGCTCTCTTCTGGTTCTATCTTTAGCTTCTTATAGACATTGAAAGGGTCAAAAGACCCCTGATCATTATCATACCCGTCGAACAGCAGCCGCCGCCTCCCGTCGCCATGCCGATTAGATCTAGCCAACAAGCTAATCTGGAGCAGGTTTTCAAACAATCTTTACTTCTTTTGTCTTTTTTCACCCCTTTCGTCTTTATTCTTCTCCGATCTACGACTAACTTGCATTAACAGCTATCGAAATTCCTTCACAGCTTTCGTCAACGCCTGAAAAATTTTGACCAAAAATGTTTTCGTTTTCTGTTTTAATCTGCAAACCCACGTTGAACCACACGACTTTTAATAACCATTCGTCTTTTTAGCGGCATGTTAATCCCACCAAAGCAGAAACGCTTGTGAAAAGCCGTTATTAATCAAAGAACCACTCGTCCCCATAACCTTCGCACCCTGCATCAACGATCGCTTTTTAACGTATGTTTCGTTCAGCAGAAGAACTTTTTTTTGTGTTTTTTTTTTCTGTCAGGCTTCAAACTCTGTTCTTGCTGCCCAGAATTGTCAATTTTGTCGTGCAATTTTATCTATGTGTTCTCCTGTCGTTTGTATCAGATTCGGTCTCGAACGAATCTTCGATATTGTATGACCTCGCATGATTATCAACTATCAAATGCATATTCATTATCACCAAGGTAACTAAGCTCAATTTTTCTGCCGTTTTGAGAAAATTGTATCGATGGTATGATTATTTTGTATGTCAATTATCGTCCGTACTGTCACGTTCAAAGGTCGTGAGAGTGTTAGACCAAAGGTCAAATCCGTCCATGTGATGCAATGTATGCAAATGATATGCAAATAGTTTATGCAGATTTATTTCTCAGGAAATGACTTCATATACTGCAACAAGTCTCCATAATTTTACATTGTTTCTCTTTCTGTTTCAACAACATTGACACGCTTCCTACTTTTTTTTTTCTGTTTTTATTTGATTTCTTTGAAGAAGAAGAAAAAAGACTAAATTAAACAATAATTTCTCATTGCCATGACATCATTCCCATGACCATCATAAAGTTAATAGTCAAATACTCAAATCTGATCATTTTTTGGCCGCATTGAATCATTTTTCTCAACTGCAGAGATATTTTGTCACTTATTTCTTTGCTATTTAATATCTTAACTTTTTATTACAAAGAAAAAATCATGCCTTTTGGCCCAAAAATATTTGTGACAGCCAAAAACCAAACAGAGACCTTTTGTCGACAGCCATCCAGTCCTGTTTACATGTTGCATGAGCATTAGAGCTTGTTTTTGTTTTGAAGACTGCATTTGAAAATACGTGGATCGTGATTTTGTTGCGCAAGCCGACTGATTCCAGCCGTTTGAAGAGAATGTCTCTTGCAATTTGACGTAAGTTTGTTGTACCTTTTTTATATCTTTAATACTTTTCTTCTGTGCGATAGAGAAAGGAACAGAGGATAAAATTTGACATGATGTTACATTTTGTTTATTTAACTCAAGACAGATATTTAGGACGTAAATCATCCCTAGTGACATATTTATAGTTTTGGTTTAGTGTACCTAGAAATACAATATTATACAATACACTGTTACTGTTTAACACACTTACTGTTTTTATGCACTCTTACTGTTTTCATACACTGTTACTGTGTACAATACATTGTTACTGTTTTAATACACTGTTACTGGTTTCATACACTGTTACTGGTTGATACACTGTTACTGTATATGATACACTGTTACTGTTTTCATACACTGTTACTGGTTTCATACACGGTTACTGGTTTACACACTGTTACTGTATACACTACACTGTTACTGTTTTATACACTGTTACTGTATACAATACACTGTTACTGGTTTCATACACTGTTACTGTATACAATACACTGTTACTGGTTTCATACACTGTTAATGTATACAATACACTGTTACTGTTTTCATACACTGTTACTGGTTTATACACTGTTACTGTTTTCTTACACTGTAACTATTTTTTAATATACTATTACTGTTTTTATACACTGCTACTGTTTTCATACACTGTTACTGGTTTCATACACTGTTACTGGTTTCTTACACTGTTATTGTGTACAATACACTGTTACTGTTTGTATGCACTGTTACTGTTTTCATACTGTACACTGTTACTGTAAACAATACACTGTTACTGTTTTCATACACTGTTACTGGTTTATACACTGTTACTGTTTACAATACACTGTTACTGTTTCATACACTGTTACTGGTTTATACACTGTTACTGTTTTCATACATTGTTACTGTATACAATACACTGTTACTGTATACAATACACTGTTACTGTATATAATACACTGGTAATGTTTTCATACACTGTTATTGGTTTATACACTGTTACTGTTTACAATACACTGTTACTGTTTCATACACTGTTACTGGTTTATACACTGTTACTGTTTTCATACATTGTTACTGTATACAATACACTGTTACTGTATTCAATACACTGTTAATGTTTTCATACACTGTTACTGGTTCATACACTGTTACACTACACTGTTACTGTAGTTGATACAACACTGTACAATATTTGAGACAATATTCTATCATACTACAAGAAATGTAATTGTGCAACTTGCAAGATTTAAAGTGACTGATTTCAACAATTTGGCAAAACAAATTGGAGCAAGGAAATGAAGAAAAATGTGCCTAAAAAATCAATATCAGTATAAAAAATTAATGAATGAGTCATAAATGGTACGTATAACAGATAGTGGTCACTAATATTGTAATTCTCACAATATCACACGACAGTTTTCACAGGAATCGTAATATCATACTTACAGGAATTAAAGCCTTAGCCTTAGAGTCCATCGTTGGCAGAAACCAGAAAATCTCTTGGTTACTGTAACTTACTGAATATGTCTTCTCTAATTCTTATTTTAAACAAGAATGGCAAATCTTGACAGCTTTTTTATTCTCCTTTTTTGTTGTTGTCCAAAACCAAAAAAAAATCATTTTTAGAAACACTGCAGACTGCTTTAACATTTGACTCATTGAACATTGAAATGGCCAAAGAAATGAATCTTTGTTCTTTTGACTAGAAAAGCCAGATTTTAGTCAAATGCATTGGACGTTACCATCATGTTTGTATGAAAGCTTTATAGTCAAATTGCGAATCAAAATAATTTCATAATAGAAACTTATTTTTTATGTTTGGTTCTGTTTGATGTAAGTAAGCTAACTCCACTCGTTTCACTTAATTATTTTAATCCCTTAATTTTTTTTTTTTTTACCTCACTAATATTCTATATTCATGTTACTTGTTTCCCCGTTATGCATCTTTGAAAGTGGAAAGATTTTGAGAGGTAGGAACAAAAGTCCATTCCAAAAGTATAGCAATTATTTTAGCAGAAGCTTATGTATGCATTTATGGTCGGTCTGGTGGGTTTCTTTTTCAAAGTTTAGTTTAAGTGTAATATATCAGATTTCAAAGAGGTAAACTTCTTGTAAAATTAAAATCAATTAAAATTTAAAAAGGATTCAATCAAGAACAGAATATTATCTGGAAATTTATTAACAAATATGGGAAAGTCAGAGAAATAACTGGCTAAAGCAAGCACAGATCCTGGGTTTGTCCCCCCCCCCCATCCCCGCCCCTTTTTTTTGAACCCCACACAAATAAATTAGAAAGTAGTTATTTAGGACAACCTTGCATGTAGACCTAATTTCCCATAGCTTCAAATATGCCTCAGGATAAATCATTTCATACCCGAAATTTTTTATTTGGATTTTGGAGACGATCCCCAATCCCTCCACTCCCCCTCCCCTCCCCTGCACCACATGAGAGTCTTCTTTAAGGACCCCAGGGGCCTATACACCTTCATTTTGATACCCCTGGATCCATCCAATTTTCGGGCCCTACTTTCCGATAAATCAAGTTTCCTATCTTAAATTTAAAAAAAAAAAGAAACTCCATCGACAGGGTAATTCTCCGTATTAATACTTATATTAAAAACAGTCCCACTGGTTTCCTGTCGAAAACGATAGACACACCACGTGTCTGTTTTGCCAAAATTTTGCATTTTTTTTTTCCCGCTAAGGCTCCTCCACCATCTCGTAACCTTTACACGGCCAGCTCACCCCAGTATCAGCCATCGGGGGCCTCAACTGCATCACCCTATGCCTCTCAAAGTGAGGGTGTCAAAGCATCGCCAATCCAGGTAGAATTTCTCTTCCTTTTACGACGAAAAGATTGAAGCTGGAGTTTTACGTTTTTGCTCTCTGTTTAGTTTGAAAGTAAAGTCTATTACTAGATTTTTTTACTTTAAGGGATGAATCTTTTACTTCTAGCACAAAATTAATCTTGTTATAGTTGAAGACTGTTAAATACATTTGCAATGACTTCTAAACCATGACGAGGCTGCCTATAGAAAAGCAGTCTTCAAATTCATTGGAATTGTTACTTATTAGCATAAACTACCCCAAATACTGCCATTAGGATTCATCCTTGTGCGCAGTTAATTAATTGACCAGTCACCATATGATTGTAAACACAAGTGCTCTGATGGCCAGCACTACTCTCCCGTGTGAAGACAAATTTGGTTTGACCACTGAATAATACACTGTGTGTTTAATCATGAATTTGTTTTTGGCCAAACACAGGGGACTTGGGTGGTATTTGCTATAGGCAGGGAAGATTGTAATGACTGCTCTCAATTTTTGTGGGTGAAAATTACTCGTTAAACATCCCATGCTCACCGATTAAAGGGGCTGGTCTGTTTAGTCTAACACACGCCTATTCGGTCAAATCTCCTCAGATGTGACGAGGACACAGTCGACAGGCAAACACGAATGCTTTGATTGCCTCAAATCAGATGTAAATTACAATGGATTGCCAAAAATTTGCAGTGGGCAAAGAAATTTAGAGTATCCTAATTCAGCTAAATATCTTGAAAACGGGAATAGCTACGGGGAAAGTTATTAGTTTACTAGTAACGAAGGTCAGAGCGATGCATTTGTTGGAGCAAAGAGCTGGAGGAGGACCAAAATCCTTAACACATATCTAGACAGCCAGTTGGGGGAATTTTCCATAAATGCTAATACCACTTTATACTGTCCTCCTGTATTATGCTTCAAAGCACTCATATCGACAGTACAAACAGTTCCTAATCTTTATCTGATAGAATCATGAATATTCATACTGCTCATACTGACAGTACGAGTGCTCTGAAGCAGGACATAACAGTACAGGGGGAAAAGATTGTCCCAACTGGGTGTATCTTGACTGATCAATGTAACCGGGTAGGCTTAAACAGGACCAGAGCCTAAGACCATATGGGCCTGCATACCCAATCAGTGCAAGATTGGGAGCTGATGTTTATTCATGGGCAGACTAGATTGCAGTCTTTTATTGGTGGTCGGGTGAGGCAGGTATTTTATCAGAGGGTTGCCTATTGTGAACCCAGGATATTGACTTTACACTGTCACATATTTTTCATACAGGGGGACGTGTTTGCCCGGCCTCAGTACGTCGGTAGTGCCAGTAGACCCTCGGAGTACGGCCCACCGGTCCCCCCTCCTCCGGCATTTGAGCAAGCGTCTCCAAAGGTATGTTTCCCACAATGCACCAATTAATCGATTTCTTCGGATTATTGAAAACGGACTTCGGGGATACTAAAATTATGTATTATATTAACTAGTTTTACAGATATCATCTTCTGAGATAATAATATTTAATAAGTTAATCTATCTCATGTAGTATATTATTATGCACTCGCGTTCATGTAGAAGAGTGTCGCAGTTAGTTTTGCATTAATCTGTTGGTCAGTTTTAGACACTGTGTACACTGGTTTGTGACAGTCAGACAACATGATTCTAAGCCTACTCAGTCTGTGATAGTAACAGCTTCAGGTAGGTTGTATTCAAAGTAGGTTAGGCCTATAGGTACATCTTAGACTATCAATGTGTTACAGATGTGTTAATAGAGACCTGTGTATTAATTGATGTGTTAGTCTTCTGTTACAGATACAGTATGTTATAGATTCCTTACAGAATGTGTTATAGATGTTTTACAAAGTTTGGTATAGATATGTTACAGATATAGATGTGTTGTAGATGTGTATTAAACAACTCCAAAATATGACAAGAATAACAAAAAGGAGAAAGTAAAAAGTTTCCTTGGTCTAAGTGGCACTATGACATCACAAAATTCTAAAATGGCTGCCAGCTGATACGACTTAAAAGCCAGGTATCTCCCAAACAGAGCGAGATTTCCTTTAAATAGACGTTTTGGGGAAGTGGTCCATCACATAAGTCTTTATTATACAGTACAAAGCATAAAAATGGTCCTTGGGTTACATTACTTCATCTTTCAATAAACCTACGAAGAGATTTCTCCGTAGTTTCGACTGGTCGGTCATTCATTTTGGAATTCATTGCTTTTTCTCTCCCTGTATCTGCAACCCTGCCATCTTCTGTAGACCGACGCTGGCCTCCTATCCCCCTCCAAAGCAACCCCAAACGTCCAGCAGAATGCTGGCCCTGCTCAGCCCCCTCGGAAGCCCTCCAATGAGGACCTCTTCCCCCCTCCTCCTCCCTCTTTCCTCCGAGACGATCCAGCTCAGGTCGGTTTGAGAATGGAGGAATGTTTTGCACACTTTGTGGCTGTTTAATACGTATATCCATCCATCCATATCATGTCATGTCATTTCATCCGTTCATGAATATTCATAGCATTTGACTTCAATATTTCTAAAGCTACTTTGCATATGTAATGTTTATTCATATATCCAGTTGGACATTTTTTACAAACTATTTTTGTATCCCAGTGTGTAGTGAAGAGCATATTTGTCGAGTTGATCAAATCCTTGAGAAAAGTCAGCATGTGCATTATTTAAAACAGTTAAGAAAGTGAAAGCAATATCTTGCTTTCAATTCTTCCTTCGTAACTGGTGGTACAATTCTTGAGCATTAATAAGGCAAAAATAGTATAAACCAGAGAAAAATGTGTATTTAACTCATTCTACCAAAACTAGCACCAGGGACAATGGAATTAGATGTAAACTTCAATGGTGTGAAAAATGATACGTTGGCACTAAAATTTGTGGGACGCAAATTTTTTCTGTGTATCAAGAAATGTGGAATCACTTAGATTTTAAATTTAAGGTTGTCCAAGTATGGAGAGGTATCCTTACTATCCTACAGTATTAATTATTGTTGATATCTTTTCATAAATCCGATACCTATTGCCTTAATTTGTTGAATGTCAAAGTTCATTTGAGCTTTAATATCACAGGTCAAAAGAGGACAAATAATGTTAAACATTTTTTTTCTTTTTTCGAGGAGGGAAACATGGCTATTTTGGCACCGTGAATATGTGCCTAGTAGAAACTTAAATAGGACCTTTGTTTTTAGGTCGAGTAGATTTTTTGCATGTTGTTTTGGTTAGGACTAATCACTCCATTGCATGGTGTGTATATATATATATATACTATATGCCTGCGTTGCTGTGTAAACTAAATTCTAATTCAAGCTTCTTGTCAAAAGGTAGCGTAGACACTACATCAAACACTCGACTTCAAAGGCGACCAATAATTTTCTACACACTGTACACTTGGAATTTGATTAGACTAGTCTAAATGCTGAACCATCCAGCCACAAGCTTAGGGAAGCAGTTTATGCTTTTGGTGTGTTACATATTGCCGCATATATCACAACTGGAAAGTTTCAGAGCTCGTTTTCCATTGATGTTTGTATTTGACTCATTTGGCTTTATCTAAAACAAAAAACAATTCTGTTATTGCGATGTGGAATATGGTGTGTTTTGTGTTGCTTTTAAAAAAAATTATAATAATTTAATATGAAAATGCAGTGTATTTGTGACAGTGATTTTATTCCCTCTGGTACAGTGCATTTTGTTGAAAGTTGAAACCATCAAAGATAGTCAAGCCCCCTTGGGTTATTAAGTGTCTGCCTAAATTGCATGACAAAATTAGCTTTCTCTGAATAGGGAACAAACCTGTCCACCTGAATTGCGTGACAAAATTATTTTGCTTTAGTCTTGTGTGCGAAAGCGAAAGTTACAGATCGACAAACGTGCTAGCTATTGAGAGTGTATTTGTTAAGAGGACATTTTTCATGTTGTAGTGGATACTAATAATTGTTAACTTCCCAGTTTACTAAAGTATGTGTCAACAATTTCATTGCATTTGATAAAAGAAAATTCTATATCCCTACTCCAAGCTGATTAATTATTCCAGGTAGCTTCAAATTCCACTGGAATCTGGGAAAGTCTTCACCAACTTGATTTGGTTTAATAAACTGTGATCATTTATCCGCACGCAAGGAAAACAGGAGCAAATGCAACTTGTCAGGATTATTTTTAAATCAGTGTTCCATAGCATACTATAAATTAGCTGCATTGTACTATGTTTTTGGGGTCAAAAAAATTTCGACATAAATCGCTGTTCTGACAAATGCGATTCCAGGTACATACCAGTGCTCTGGTCGAACGGATTATTAAGGCAGTCGCCGTAGAAACAATGAAACATACCAATTGGAAGGGTCATGTGTTCGACCTCCGGCTGTCCAAAGCAATGTTGGTTTTCCCATCCAGGGAAAACCCACAATGTTCCCATCTAAAATGGTCTTCCAAATTGAAAGAAAACTAAAACCACAACAATCTGAAACTGTAAATTGGATGGCCGTCCAACGTGAAGCGTAAGATACAAAGCCATAGTAAACTGAATTCTATAGACTCAAGATGATAAAAAATGTCCGTTTTCAAGTGGTCTTCATAAGTTTCTCCTGGGTGGGACACGGTACATTTTCAGAGAGCTATGTTTTGCCCAAGATTGTTGTGACAGTTCTGGTGTAACCCTAGATGGCTGTCACAGTGAAACAGTAACATCATCTAGTTTCCACCTTCTCAATAATCTGCCAATACGGCACCAAAGAATGTGTGCAAGTTTGTACATGACATGAAATGCCCCTTACAGAAAGTGCCACAAATTGAGCAGCCTTGCATCTAATTTTAATCATTTGAGTCAACAAACCAGTGTACTGCTTGGTCAGAGTGAAAGACCTGTTCTAGCCGTGCAAGGCACAGTAAATTGGAACTTTTTTTGTTTTTTTGTTTTTTTATTTTTATTTTTTATTATTATTTTTTTTTGGATGAAAAACAGACAATCGAGCAATTTAAAGTAGCAACTGAGGTTGAAGACAAGCAGTACAAAAATTTGGAAGCTTTAAGAGAGAAAGGAGCTACTTAGGAAGAATAATGGGAGGTTGCCCCAGACCTGACAAACCCACCCTGCCGGGATGTACCCTTATGCTAGGAATAAAAAAAAAAATTTAAAATTAAAACCAGTGTAACTGCTTGATTTCCTGCCTATGAGTCTTATCTGTAGAAGAAGATTATCTTTCTTTGGAACAGTAACATAATATTAAAGATATCTGCAAAGAAGCCAACTCTGAAGTCGTTTAAGCATAATGAACAGTGGTCTTGCCTGGCCATGCAGTTTGTGTACACAAGAGTGATAAGCATCCAGCTCTACAGCTGAAGGTGTGAACTCCAGTATAAACTTTCTGCTGTAAACCCGACCTGTGTCCCATTAATCGGGAATTCAAGAATGTTCATTTATGTAAGGGGCTTTTTCATAACATGTAATAAACTTTGACAATTGGCAAACTGGAAAAGTTACTAAAGCGTTAGGTTAAATTTCGATACATGCTATAAACATTAGCATCGTAAGAGTAGCCTATTATGTTTCTCGGCCGATATATCTGTTATATTACGTATCTTGTTCAGAAATGACTCAAATTGTTTACCACGTTACAAAATGTTGCTGCGAAGACCATTTATTTACGAAGAACATGAAATTTTGTCATTTTCTTTCCCATATACCTTTCTTTCTTTTAGTAAAGCAAGTGTCTCTCATTTTCACATGTAGCTATTTTTGGAAACCATTTCAATATTTTTAAATCTTATGTAATGTTTTAATCGTATCTGATCCCGTTACTAAGAACACATGATTCATTTCATATCCCCATATAACCCTTCTTTACCCTTTTAGTAAACCCACTTTCTCCTCACTGTCACACATATAATGTATTTTGTAGAAACCATCTTCATATTTTTTAAATTCATATCATTTCATTTTATCTGATAAAATCCCTTTATTGTCTTCATGTCATCATCTTTCTTCTTCCTTCTGTTTCCATAGAAACCGCCCCAACCTGCTCCAACCTATGTCGCCCCTTCAGTCACCTCCGATCATCCCTCCGCCGCCTCATCCCGCCTCCCCGGTACCCCCTACCAGCAAGCCCAACCCTCTCAGGTTAAGCCTCGATATATGTCTCTTCACTTTCAATATTTTGATTCATCAGTCGTTCAGACCTTTCCGTTTCCAAGCTGTGTGTGACCGTGCGGAAAAAACATTTGAAAATGCGCCCTTTAATACCACTGCCGTAACAGTTTACCCGCCTCTGGCATTTTAATAGGCTCTCGCAGTAGATCGCGGGCAGTTTGAGCTGTGCAAGTGACTCTTCCACGCTCGTTTCCGGTTGCTAGGGCTAGGCTAATCGATTACGTAACTAACACACAGTTTAACCTTCCATACTAACCACCTTGAAAGGTGAAGCAGTGGCGAAAAATGAACGGCAGTCTTCTTAAAGGGCGGATTTTCAAATGAGGTCCCAATTTGTTAATAAAATTAAATTTTTCGAAAGAGTGACAAGTTTGGTTTGGAGGAAATTTGTATCACAGAGAAAAAATTGCTACTTGATGTTCCCAAATTTATTTGCTTTTGGCCGCAACTGAATTTAGGGAATAAAGGATATTAGTAAATACTGCCTATAAAACTTGAAAATTGATACCAGTAAATGCAACAGACAGAGCCGTATATAGAGATAAGCAATACTGCCCTCTACTTTCCACTGAAGTACTGTGCAACTGGTGATCCACCATCTTTAAAATGCTTTTAAGATGTATATTGTGCAAACATGGTAATAATATAATCCATACAATTGAATGCTTAGTAGACTGCTGTGTGGTTTGAATGGGGGCGCTATTAAGCAATGTACAACCTCCATTAAAAGTCTTTCAAGGTGATATATACCCATAGCATAGTCTTAGTTTAAACAACAAATGAAGTAGGTATATTTTCATCAGATAAAGCATGTCCTTTGCAGAACCTAGACATAAAATTTTAATTTTTGTTTTGTCCCTGGCAACAGAATGATGGCAAGACCAGTTCCACTACAAAACTCCACATGATTAAGAGTTTATAATTGAAATTAGCAAATTTGTCCCAAACCGAGACTTCTGATTTCATGGTCATGTTTGCTCTTGAAATTTTTGAAAACCAAACTTAATGCAGAAGCAATAAACCTGTTCTCAGAAATTTTAACAAAATACTGACAAAAGTTTAGGAAAGGGTTTTGTTGGAAAATTTACGTTCGATTCTGATGTTTCTTGTCAAAACGTAAACCTAGACAAAAATGATTAACTGTACATTTCTGTTGATGTTTCATTCTTGACTGTGTGTGTGTGTCAACTCTTTTCCCCACTATTTTCTTTATTCTTTTTATTAATCAGGCTGATGTGCATGTTGCTGATGTAACTCCTACCCAGCATGCAACCTATCATGTGCAACCTTCCCAGAATGCCGCACCTATTCCTTCCCAGCATGCAGTGCAGCATGTACCTCTTTCATATGAAGGAGAACCTGGAGGTGAAAATTATGAAAATCAAGCGCCACACATCAATCCAACCACCTTTGCTCAGCCCAATCAGAGTAAACCTACCCACAATGCATCTTCCACAGAAGATAAACCAATCCTAGAAACGTCAGCTCCTGTGCGAGGCAATCAACCATCTGTGCAAGCTGTTCACAGTAAGGAATTACCACTAAAAGGCCAACTACAGCATTCCCAAAATGCACCATTCCACTTGCCGCATTCCCACAGTGACCCACAAGCTTCCATTGTACCACACCCGCTTACATCACAGTCAAAACAGCCATCCCAGACCGTGACTTCCTGCAAGGTCAAGTCAATTCCAGCGGCTGCCGGTGGTTTCCAGCAGTCCCAGCATGCACCAGCAGCTCCTGATCGGCCTGGTCAATCGTCAGAGTTTGAGCTGACCGCAAGTGATACCCCGCCAGAGATATCGTCCAGTGACGTGCAACCTTCCCAGCATGCATCTCCCCACTTTCAGCACTCACCCGAAATGGCAGACCAAGATCAATCCTCCCAGCATGCATCGGCTTTGGCGATGCCACATGTTGAGCTTACCCATCATGCATCAGAACATAAGCAGCCTATACAACAGGCCTACTGTGAGGCTGACATACCGGTGGAGTTTGCTCGTACTGAGAACCGACCTTCCCAGCATGCATCTCACCTTAACCAAAAAGCCCTACCACTGCTTGCTCAAGGCCATGCCTCTCCTTCCCAGAATGCACCAGAGTTTTACCGATCTTCTGTCCACTTGTCTCTTCGGCCAGGACAAGAACAGGTACTATCGTTGTTGCTTCTCACATGTCTGTCCGTTTGTCCGTCCATCTCTTTGTTAGTCTGTCTATTTGTGAGTGTCTGTATCTCCATCTTTTTTATATGTATTTTTTGTTTTACGTTCCTTATTTTGATTAGATATGGACCAAACAATTCTTGGATGTAATAGGTGACGTACTCATCCAAAATGAGAATTACTGTCAAGTAGAAGTAGTAAACCTCCGACCTCTTGAAGCCGAAACTAGAATTAACATAAACTCAAGGCCTCCAAAGAGACTCTGATTAGGATCCTTCTCAAGCAAAGTGTTGAAACTCTGTAAGATTGTACGTTCATTTTTCTTAGTTCCTCAACTTGAAATAATGAAACAAACAATCCAAACTACCCTCCACTATTGAGATTGTAAGAGAGCCGATCGTTTCAAACCTGTTCGTCGTACTCGAGCACGATCATTTCACCGCGACAAATTAAAAGTCGAGATAAAAATTTATTCGTACCATGTGACCACATAGACCTGTGATCTTGTCAGTTAGAGTTGTCATCAAAGGAAAGTTAAAACATAATAATTGAGACCGAGGGCTTCAGTCATGTTTTTGTTTTCTGTCGTCACACGATTGGTCATGTGACACCACAGACCTGCGATGATAGTAAAACATGTCCTTGAATGAAGCAATAAACATGAGACAGATTGTTATCGTTGTATATCTCTGTACCCTGACCACCTGATTAGTCATGTGACCAAATGTCCATTCTATACGTTTGACCGATCATACTATCATTGACTCTTAGAGAGACTAAATATCAACATTGTTGTATTTCTACCTAAGTCACCTGATCAGTCGGGAGACCACCTGTTTCCACGGTCACCTGATTGGTCATGTGACTCAGGTAGACCTGTGACAGCTTCTTTCTCCTTCCTCCAGGATTCTCTCCACGCTCCCCAGAAATCTCTCCCATCTCATGCGTACCCCTCTAGTCAACCCACTCCATACCACCCTGCCTCTTCATCTCAGCCTTCCTACCAGCCTCCAACCGCCTCTCCTAAGGTTCTCATCTTCATTCTTATAATCTTCAAAAAGATATGTTCATTTCACCCAGTTCGGACAATTTCCTAATGCTAATACCTCTCTAAACTGTACTCCAATATAATGCTTCAAAGCTCTGGTATTGACAGTACAAACAGTTCCTAACCTTGATCTGATAGAAACATGATATTCATATTCATACTGCTCGTACTGACAATATGAGTGCTCTGAAGCGGGACATAACACTACAGTAGAGAAAAATTGTCCCAACTGGGTGCTTCATTTCATTCTCTTAATGAATATTCATACGAACGTATGTAAATGAGTATACATATTTGTATCCTATGATGCATTCGACTGAGTTTGCTCAATCAATCGTGCATGTGTTTTTCATAGAAGGAACGTGTCATAGTGTAGATGCATGGAGTTTTTTTTCTAGTAATTATGGTGATGTTTATGCATAAAGATGTGAATATTCATGTCATATGCAAATTGCCAGTGCAGTAATGTTTATGCATGAATGTGTCTAGAAACTACATAGGATCTTTAATCTGTGTTGTTTTTAGTAGTAATAGTATTAAATACATTTGCATGAGATGTTCCACTCCAGTAATTATTCAAGTTTTTCTTATTAATTTGCTTTCCCCCTGTGTCAACATGTTAGTTGTTGCCCACTTATTTTGTGGGGTTCATAAACGTTTCTGTCCTTTTTCGTAAATCTGGAACTTGTAAAACAGGTTTCCGTATATTCCAACAGAAATTGTTGATCATTTTCTCGTTTTTCAGTTTGTAATTATGAACAATTTTTTCTTTCTCTTCAATATCTTTATTATTACTTCAAACTTAAAGAGGTCGCCCTACTACCAAGGTACCACTCAACACGGCCTAGGACCACAGTCTGCTCCACCCGCACCGATTCCATCAAGGACACATGCCCAAGCAGCAGCGCAACGATCACCAGAGCAGCAGGTCTCAGGACAGCATGAATATTCATGTTTTTCTAATTAATTATTCATAATTTGACAGTCTTTCATACTCTATGAATATGTAGATTCTTCTACAGATGTCAAGTACCATGGTTATTCACATAATTTCTTTTTTTTTGACGTCATTAGAATTTTGAATATTCAGGTTATACAATTGTTACTCCATCTGGGCTCATGAATAATCAGATCTCAATGCACTTGATTGTTAGGTTTGATTCATGCATCATTTAGTTTAATTCATCTTTCATTAAAGTTTTTTTTAATTTTTTATTTTGTGTGTCATGGAGAAATTTGAATATTCAGGTTATACAATTGTTACTCCATCTGGGTTCATGAATAATCAGATCTCAATGCACTTGATTGTGCATCTTTTAATTTGGAATGTCTCTCACGATATTTCACAGCCTTTGACGGTGGACACCGGTGTTCCCTATTCTCCCCTGGTGCGTTCTCCGTACGACGAACAGCGTCACGCGGCCCCCTTTGCTCCAAACCGAGGACAGTCCAAATCACCGAGACAGGTCTTTTTTCCTTTTTCTTGAAATTTTCACTTTTGCTCAACAGATTGGTGTGAACTTTGACCTCTGTGCATGGTTCCTTGACTAAGCACATTTTTTTCCCCTCCCACCTCCATTGAGCTAACAGTGCCCGAATGTAAGCGACAAAGTTTACTTCTTGGCATGGCTTCAGAATGCTGTGGCTTTGGGCTTGATGAATGAGTATTGGCCTGCAGAAGAGCGCCCTCACTCAGTATGAGTGTCGACCTGCAAAGAGCGCCCTCAATTTAGATGAGTCATGGCCTGCAAAGAACGCCCTTTATGTGTAATATATTCTTCGATGGATGGGGCTTTCTTTGATCGGCTGCATGGCCACGAGTGGGAGTGCCCATATTATGCACCATCACTAATTATTTGAAAACTAATATAAACATTTTTTTTGTTATTCCATTCCCTTTATTAAGGAACTTGGCCTTTAATTTCACTCTTTATCAACAGGTTCAATCTTTTTTTCATTCGCAAACATTCAACATTAATGTTGCATTGTTCATTCCGAGAGTTGTTTGGGGGGGGGGGTTACCACTCAATTCCTTTTTCTAACATTTCTGCTTTAAAAGGAATAAGTTTCGGTAACGGTCAGAAAGTACCGATTTCATGCTTATCTGAGTTTGCTTTCTGCATTTAAATTTGTTGCAATTTTGTGAGGGGTGGGGGAGGGCTGGGTATTTTTAATTTATGTTTTTTCTTATTTATTTTATTTTTATGTTCCTAACTTCCATGTTTTGGCAGTCTTAAGTAATATAATGACCAAAAACAAAAACACATATTAATACAGATGTAGTTTGGATTTTGGATTTTTTTAGATGGGGGTGGAGAGGTTCGCTTTTAAGGGGTTATTAGTTTTGTTCAATCATGACAATCTCATTGCGAACCAAAAGTTGGTTTGACTAGTTTAAATATTGTCCAAATATTTTATAAACTTTGTCCTCCCAATTTATAAACTTGCTTCCTAGGTCAAAAAAAAAAAATTTGTAAATAGAGTCAAATTTAAATAAATACTTTTTTCCCAGGTTTGATGTGAAAATTTTCTGTTGTGAATCTAATTAGTCTTAAAACTTTTTGCTTTTTAATATTCTCAACAATTTTTTTTTCTTTTCGTTTTATTTTATACTTTTCTTAATTACTGTAACCACTTTTTAAGTAAAGCCATTTTATTTCGTTTCTTTGTGTGAAAAGATCCAAAAAAATTGTGTCTGCAAATTTTTTCTGCTTTTAAAACATTTTGCTGTTTTATTTATTTTCTTTCTTTCCCATTCCGTGTTTGCACTCACAGTTCGTCCGTGACGTTACCAAGTTTGTCACGACCTTTGAACCCTTGAACCAGAATGGCCATGCACCCCCACCAACCTGCTTCTCACCGACCCCACTCTCCCCTTTACCGAATCAGTTCTTTGACCTTGTTAGACCATCCCCACCACCACCTCCTCCTTTACCCAGGCGGTCCACCCTCCGAGACGCCCGACCTCGTGTACAGGTTTCGTAAACACCAGCTTGCATGAGCCTAATAATAATATAGAGATAGTGTGTGTCTTGTAGTCTGTTTTAGACCCATGTACCAAAACTCCATGCATGGTGAAGTCGCCACCCACCGCTGAAAAGCTTTCACGTTATCGTAGAATCCAGTTATGTCCACCGTGTCTCTCCTCGTCCTTTTCCAACGTGTCTCAAAACAAGTTGTCCCTCCTGTGTCTCGATTTTGTCATTAATCTTTCAATCGGTCAATCGATTTAGTCTACTGAATTCACTGTAACATGTTGATGTTGAAATTTAACGAAACCACTCTCCATTAAATGTATTGTTCCTCAAAAGTCATTTAACACAACTTTTTTTTTCAAATAGCTGTCTTTTTTAATCACTTCTGGAAAAAAAATTGTCTCTCAGATATTTTTTTTTTTTTCCCCTTTTAAGTATTTTTCAGTTGAAATTTGATTTTTAGACACCAAATGTCTGTCACACAATTTTGAATTTATTATTCATGAAACAATATCAGCCGTTGAACTCTCTATATATAGATTCAAGTTAGAGCGGTTTGTGCTCAAATTCAAGTTTTATCTGTGTTTGGCGAGTGTAGGCTATTGCCTATTGTAGGCCTAGTGTACACTATTGCCTAGTGTAGGAGTGTAGGCTTCAGTGCCCTGTTACGTATTACATAACACTCACCCACCCAAACACATCAACACACTTTTACTAGCCGGCCTGTCTTGTCACTGCTATCCTATGTCAATGCTTTACAACAAAAAATACCCTCTTACCTAAATTCCCACTAACACTCTTACATGTTTATTCTGTCACAGCGCATCTATTACATAATAGCAGACACCTCTCTTTATCCTCCTGTACCGGTGCGTGTTACGTGGGGTGGGGTGAGGGAAGGGGGGTAGAAGGTTATTTAGGGCCGCAGGTAACATAGTATATGAATGCAGGTTATTCTGTTACCATTAGTAACAAACGTTTCTTACTCCTGTGTAGGTGTGTTTGTAACATTGCCGATTATCTCGACTCCCTACCATCCCCCCACCCCACCCTGTTTATACATTGAGCACAATTTTTTGTACCTTGTTTCATACTAAACTTTTTAACGATATTATCGTAACCTTTTAACGATATTATCGTTCTATCAGGTATACTGTCTGGCAACCTTGCTGCGGCTATCCCAGAATGCATCTGTTCTCTCTCCAGCCAATCTAACCACATCATTTCTTCCCAATACATGCTCTGTTTTATTGTATGCATTTTATTATCTTTACTAACATGATGTATGGTGTGTGAGTTCTATAATCACCTATTTATAATCTTGGTTAGTTTTCTTGTGTGTGTTCTATTTTTCCACAATCCTAACAAACTCAGTTTTCTCTCTGTCCGAGACATAGTTCATTTTCCCCCTCAATTCATCATTGTCTGTGCATAAATTTCAACATAGTGTAGTTCCACAAAATTTTACTCTTTTTTTTTGTTTTGGCAAAATCGTTTTCAGTGGCTTGGAATATCTGCCAGAATTAATGTGGTTGCTATGGCGATAACGATAGCTAGGCCATGGGGGCAGTCGTACAATACGAATGGTGGAATCGTAAACTTGTTATAAGATATGCGTGCCATAACGTACAGGTGGGCTAGGGGAGGTGACAAGGGAGAGAGATAGTGTGTTAGGCAAAAACATAGGGCTACAATGATAAGGGACTCCATAATGTCAAAGGTTCTTCCACTGTAAAATTTACATAGCAATAGGTACCCAGGCACCCCTCTCTATTGAAATGACCCCACATCACCCTCCTAAAAAAAAAGGGGTTTAAGAAAGTTCCATCTTTCACAATCTCCCTATGGGTAAGCTCACTGTGACCAAATGGGCATAACTCCCCCCCCCCCCCCCTCATGAATTAGTGATACAGAACAATATTTAGTAAGGACACATGGTAGTCACTTTCCAGCAAAGAGATGTTGCAAAATATATAATTATGATTTAGCCCTACCCCCCCCCCCCCACCCCACCCCCCAACATGTAAAAGAAGTTGACATAAAAAGATGATGCAGAAAGTATATTTTTATGTGTGAGCTAATTCATGTTATTTTATGTTTCTTTCTACAAACTTTTAGCTCCAAGAAGATGTCGCAACGGTCAGAAATGTTATGCAAGTTAATAAGGAACCACCCCTGCCCCCACCACCAGACCTGAGTGCCCTCTCCATATCTCAGGAAGGTAAATACCACTATCTATTTTTTATATCACGTCACATTTTCACAGATATCACGACACGAGTTTCCATCGGGTTGGCCCCGTTTTATTCTCAAGGTATTAAAATAAAAAAATAAGGCTCCAATTCCATTTTTATCCATGTGGACAACGAAACATCACTGGAAATTTGTGGGACGCAAATTTTTCGTATCAGTTGGTTGATCCAATATTATTCTCAAGGTACCAAAATCCAAAACCAAGGCTGGATTCCAGTTTTACAATGAGGAAATAACCAAACATCACTTGAAATTTGTCGGTCGGAAATTTTCGGTATCGTCATTAGTGGCTGATGACTCCCTAGTAAGAAAGAACGGCCAAATGTTAATGGCCATCTGAGTAAGTCCAGGATGATCCAACTTCACATGGCTTAGATCCAGAATGATCCAAATTTTAGAGGCCACTTGGATTCCTTAGGTAAGTCGAAGATGATTTGATTTTGATGCGGTTCGGTTCCGCTGCTATCTAGAGTTAACTAATCTGTTTAGATTTATTTTCTTACTCAAGTGTAATCTAATTATTTAATATAATAGTTAGATCTATATTATAATATTATTATAATATTATTTCAATCTGAATGGATCCACAGGGATCCAAAGTCACAACCCATTCGGTGATTTCAGTGTAATCTAATTATTTAATATTATAGTCTGTATTATAATATTATTTCAATCTGAATGGATCCACAAGGATCCAAAATCACAACCCATTCAGTGATTTCAGTGTAATCTAATTATTTAATATTATAGTCTATATTATAATATTATTTCAATATTATTTCAATCTGAATGGATCCACAAAGGGATCCAAAGTCACAACCCATTGAGTGATTTCAGTGACATTTGTCGAGACCGTTCCAATTTAGTGTGAATGGTTACATGGCTCGTATCCAAATGGATCCTTTAATTAAAGTCCAGGGTGATCCGTTCTTGTGAGAATTATACATTGCTTGGATTCACAGGGATCATAAGAATGGCAATCTACAATATACAACATATCATGCAGGTTTTATTAATACACAGTTGTGTAAAGTTCCAAATTTTCCAAGCTTACATATATATGGAAAGATTTTATTTTGAAATGAGAAAAACAGTGACAGTCATTGTTAAAGTTCAAGTGATGACCCCATGTGACATCACTGTTGTCTCACTAATTAATGGGTTAATTAGTGTCAGTTAATTGCTTCTGTAAAGTCGATCAACGATATTAAAACACTACTGTAGCTCTGTTTTGACGTTATCTCCTTTTCTCCTTCACAGAGAGTGCACCTCCGCGACCGCCACTTCCCCAGGGCCAGATGCCACCCCCCAGGCCCCCACCCCCAGAGGAAGAGGAAGAAATCAACTTCCCAAAGCCTCAAACTGACGAACCTATCATGGTGAGTTCATAATATTATTTTATTATTATTATTTTACCAAATTTATATAGCGATCTTTTCATGCTTATTGCATGTTTAAGAGTGCTTTACAATGACAACAAAATGACAAAACCCTTAAAATATGAATATGAAGAATAAAATTGATACAGCTTAAATATTAATATAGAAAATATATAAACGAAAGAATAATTTTAAAAATAATATAGATTTACAGTGAAAATCCTAAAAAGAAAAAAGTGAGTTTTAAGTAAATTTAAGTAACAAAATGACAAAAAACCCTTAAAATATGAATACAAAAAATAAAATGGACGCAGCCTAAATATTAATATAGAAAATATATAAATATATAAACGAAGGAATAATTTTCAAAATAATATAGATTTACAGTGAAAATCCTAAACTAAAATCCTAAACTAAATTTATGTAACAAAATGACAAAAACCCCTTAAACTATGAATACGAAAAAAAAATTGACGCAGCTTGAAAATTAATATAAAAATATATATATATGTATCTATAAGGAAAATTTTTTAAAAACAATATAGATTTACAGTGAAATTCCTAAAAAGAAAAAAGTGAGTTTTAAGTAAATTAAAAATAAGTAAAATAATAGATTGCTTTTGGAAACGAGAAAAGTTTCGATCTATCGTAAAAATAATTAAAAAAGTATTCGACACATAGCAAAATTATAGAGTAGGTTTAAGCAAGTGGTTCCTATGGTCCTGGAAATTTAACATGATCAAAGTCATGGACAATTTTAAAAATCAAATTTCAGGACTTGGAAAAATCATGGAAATTGAATGACTTTTCTCAAATTGTGTCTACCAGGGTCTTTCTTGTTTTTTGTTAACTTCAAAAGTGTTGACAAGTTTTATCAAATTTGTTTTACGGCAATTCTGGAGTTTGTCGCACGATGTTGCCCAAATGAAGGGAAGTTTGCCTTGATGTAGTTTGTGTTACCATGGCAACTTTTGAAATCAAACTTTAATAAATGCAATGCCAACAGATATTCCAAAACCTAACAAAAAAATGCTGAAATGTGAAATATATTAATAGTTTCTGCCTCACTATAATCTTTGAAATTGCCCAATATGCTCTGGTTTGGTTGTGCAACACGAAAAGCTCTCTATTCTCTGTAACCGTTTTAGCATATCTAGCAGTTTCCTTGTCAACATAGTCCCGCCCAAAAATAAGAGAAATATGCTCTTGGTTTGATTGTGTGAAACAGAAAGCTGGTAATTATCTTCCATCCCTCCATGACCATTCTAGCATATCTAGCAGATTCTATGTCAATACCATCCCTTCAAATAGCTCTGGTTTGGTTGTGCAATACAGAATGTTCCCTGTTCTCTTCATGGTTTGTGATCATTTAGCACATCTAGCAGATTTTGTGTCACTATATGGTCATTCTATTTATTTCTGTAATTCTTAGGATGCAATATTTTTAGGCTGTAATATTTTTAAGCTGTAATATTTTTTAAGTTGTATTATTTTATGCGATTCTGTGAAGTGCTTTGAGATCATTCTTTTGATGTAAAACGCTATATAAGAATAAATTATTATGATTATTATTATTTTTATTCTCTTTTCTGTTTCTCACAGAAAGCTGCCTATGACCTTCACGTGGAAGCCCAGAAATGGTCGAGTAAAGGGAACGATCTCATCGCAGCTGCCAAAAAGATGGCGCTGTTGATGGCCCAAATGAGTAAATACGTCAGGTATTAATTAGGAGATCTCATTTTCTTTGTAAACCACATACTTTTCAACGTTATGCCGCGAGAAATTTTAGAGACCAGAGAAATCTGATTTAAAACAGTAAGAATTTTATTTGAGAGACAGAACTTCAATATCAACAATACTACACCTTGGTTCCAACTGACTAAATTACCATGGCGATGGATAGAGGTTTTCCAGTGTTAAGCTGGATTGCTTCTAAAAGATTGATTGAAAAGTGTTTTTTTAAATTTCTTTCTTTTTTTGTAAATGCAGAAATTAATTTGAATGTTTGCTGGAATTTAAATGGGTGGGTGACATTGTGATGGCAGTGACTTTGTGATGTTCATCGTGATGCAAATTGTGATGCACTGTATCAGTTATATTCTAACGTGAGACATATCGCAAAATCTTCCTCATTCTGTTCATTATTTTCATCATATTTGAACACCAGGGATTAATTTTCATACTCAAATTTTGCATAGCAGTTTTGAACGTTCCTTTGTAAAATACTATGGTTCCTGTGTACAAAAACTGCTACACATTCTTTGCACTATACATAGCAATTTGACCAATTTGCATAGCATCTTGAGGTGCAATACCAGATAAATTAATTTGAATGTTAGCTGGAATTTAAACAGGTGGGTGACATTGCCATGTTTGTGATGTCATTGACTTTGTGATGTTCATCGTGATGCCAATTGTGATGCACTGTATCAGTTATATTCTAACGTGAGACATATCGCGAATTCCTCATCATTCTGCTCATTAATTTCATCATTTTTGAACACCAGGGAATCATTTTAATTCTCAAATTTTGCATAGCAGTTTTGAACGTTCCTTTGTAAAATACTATGGTTCCTGTGTACAAACACTGCTATACATTCTTTGCACTATACATAGCAATTTGAGCTTTTTGCATAGCATTTCAACAACCTCGCTTTGTTTTCCTATGCAGGGGTGAAGGTGGGTCTAAGAAGGGACTTATTGACTGTGCCAAAGCGATCGCTAAGGCATCAGATGAGGTGACCAGATTAGCCACAGAAATAGCCAGACAATGCACAGATAAAAGAATCCGAATGGTGAGTTTTAAATTCCAGTTTCATATCCAATTACAACGCCCTGAACTCCAGTCTCAGTCAAGTTTATCAGAGGTCATTGGCCGCAGAAAATCAAATATAAACTGATGCCTGTTTTTAGGCTACCATTCTTTGATTTTATCTTTTGGATAATTCAAAATATGTTTACAATTTTCCTGTTCATTTATGTTTCTTAATTGTAATGAATTTTGTTGAGACAAAAGTCACTTATTCTTCCAGTTGGAGGAGCACTTAAGAAACTGGAGATAAATCAAATAAGTATTGACATCACAGAGGATGTACATTCCACATAAGTATTGACATCACAGAGAATGTACATTCCATATAGGTATCGACATCACAGAGAATGTACATTCCAGATAAGTATCGACATTACAGAGAATGTACATTCTAAGTAAGTATCGACATCACAGAGAATGTATATTCCAGATAAGTATCTACATCACAGAGAATGTACATTCCATATAGGTATCGACATCACAGAGAATGTACATTCCAGATAAGTATCGACATCACAGAAACGTACATTCCAAATAAGTATCGACATCAAATAGAATGTACATTCCAGATAAGTATTGACATCACAGAGAATGTACATTCCAGATAAGTATTGACATCACAGAGAATGTATATTCCAGATAAGTATCGACATCACAGAGGATGTACATTCCAGATAAGTATCGACATCACAGAGAATGTACATTCTAAATAAGTATCGACTTCACAGAGAATGTACATTCTTAATAAGTATCGACATCACAGAGAATGTACATTCCAGACAAGTATTGACATCACAGAGAATGTACATTCCAGATATTGTATTGACATCACAGAGAATGTACATTCTAAATAAGTATCACCATCACAGAGAATGTAAAATCCAGATAAGTATCGACATCACAGAGAATGTACATTCCAGATATGTATCGACATCACAGAGAATGTACATTCTAAATTCAATGGTGCTCCAACTTTAAAATGTGTGGTGTTTAACATGTAAAAGAAATACTTCTTACAAAGAAATACTTCTATTCATTTGGAAGATTATATGTTGCCTGTTACCTTTCACAGAAAACTGTTTCTGTGTTCACTGAAATTGATGAAAAGATAAATTTCTTAAGTATTATTAAATGGAATATCACAGTTAGATTTGGGATCTACCACATGTATCACAATTGTATGTTATCTTCTTTTTCTCTTTGGGGAGGGTTTTTCTTAGCACCTTTGAATAACTGTCGTTGATATTGGCACTATATAAATGTTTTCTGAATGATTAGTTGATTGGTTGGTTGGTTGGTTGATTGATTGATTGGTTGATTGATTCGTTGATTGATTGATTCGTAGATTGATTTGATTGGTTGTTTGATTGGTTGGTTGATTAAATTGTATGTTGATTGGTTGTTGATTGATTGATTGATACATTGATTGATTGGTTAATTTGATTGGTTGGTTGATACATTGATTGATTGGTTGATTTGATTGGTTGATTTGATTGGTTGGTTGATTTGTTGATTGATCCGCTGGTTGATTGATTTGTTGAGTGGTTGGTTGATTGATTGGTTTGATGAATGATTGGTTGATTGATGGATTCGTTGATTGATTGACTGATCAACTGATTTCTTACAATATTTTAAATTATGTTGATCTGTTTTCAATTACTCAGAATCTAATGCAAGTCTGTGAACGGATACCCACCATAGCAACTCAGCTGAAGATTATTTCAACAGTAAAAGCAACTCTCCTCGGAGAGCCAGGTAAGTTATCCTCAATTATTGTCTATCGAGTCAAAAAAATGACTTTAAAGGTATGATGTATTGGACCCAAATATGCTAGATATTCAAAATATGGTCGCCTTTGGCAAAAATTCTAAGACTGTTTTTATTACAACATTCGAGGAAATTTACCAGGACATTCAGTCATCTTGTGTGTTCCTTAAATATGTCTGAGAACATTTTGGAGAGTAAAGACCTCCAGATTTTTGAAAACTTTTAGCAATTATAGCCTGCTATAATTTGGGGCCTATACAGACTACCTATAACATTTTCTACCAAGTTTGGTGACCATGTGCTTGTCACGTCTCACACTGGATGCCAAACTTAGTTTCTTTTATATTGTAATGCAATCGGGCGGGGGTGCAATCAACTTTTTAAAGCTGTTTTTTTAATATTAAAGACCTATGTTTGTCACAAATTAATGTACTGCATATTCTCAAACTATGGCTCGTATTCTATGCTGGATATGCCTTTGCAATCCAATAATCGTGCACCTGCATTCTTTAAGCAATGAATATGAATCTCACATCCGGTATCGGGGTCGAAATGGATTGATTTTTTGCAAAGAATAAACCCAACTTCCAATCACTTGTGGACTGGGCTGTATTTAAGTTTGGTACCTTCCTAGATTGTCTGTGTTCAAGTATGCAAACAAATATGCAAATAAGATGCAAATAAGATGCAAATTGGGAACTTGTGTTACACCCACAGCATTATGATGATCACTGAAGCTCAATACCAACCCCCACCCCAGTCCCCCTTTCCATGCCTCCCTCCCCCCACCCCCCTACTAGGCTTAGTTTCCTCATCAGACACTCTGACCAATTACAGGAAACCATGATTTATTTTTCATACCTCTCAAGTGATGCAGAACTTCTTTAAATCACACTGTAATGGGCCTAAAACAGGAATGTAGTGGTCAAAGGTCAAATACCTCACAGATTTCTTTTAATTCAGGGAAATGTCACACAAAAAACATCAGATTTGTTACGGAAGAGATTTAAGGCACATTTTTTTTTTTTTACGTTCCTTTGTTTTGCAAACAATGACCCTTGACCTTTTGTGCATGACATAATATTCATTCAGAAACAGGCCAATCACGTTCATATTCTAAGTCAGCTGACGCATAACTAGACCGACCATGTGATTCCACGCTCTGCGCCCAGCGTGACACCGCCGTAACTGTGACATGATAGAAAAGTGTCGTGATAAGTACCGAAATCTTTCACCGAAATGGAATAGTTTACTACACGGGAGGGTCGGTAATTTTCTGATCTTATCAATCTCAACTTTTTTGTCCCGGTCGTAAATTATGTGTTTTCTCTTTTGCTCTCGAACAGATGCGGAAGACGAAGAAGAAGCGACCGAGGTGCTCGTCCTGAATGCCCAGAATCTGATGGGCGCCGTCAAGGAGACCGTTAGACAGGCCGAGGCCGCCTCCATCAAAATCCGAACCGAGGCGGGCGTCAAGATGAGATGGGTCCGAAAGAGTCCGTGGTATTCTTAAAGGTCAAAGGTCACTCCTAACCTTTGTTTTTTTTCTCTCAGTCAACAGTCAACAGCTTAGCGAGTTTTAACACTCGAGAACCGGTAACTTTAGGACGTCACCTGCGTTTGATTTCGTCCTGAGATACAAGACTAAAATTCCCCCGAAATTTGCATTTTCAACCAGAAAATAAGTTGTTGCCTATATGAGCGGAGCTTCTATAAGAATAAATTATCCAGAACGAAAAAATTTGAAAATCGTTTCGAATAGGTCTAAAAATTTCAAACAACTCTTACTAGTCAGTGGAATCAGCAATTTTAAACAATCAATGATAATATGTGGAAAAATGAGTTTATCATGAAAATAACAGTAAATGGTTAAACAATATTATGCTTTCTTCTGATGATGGTAATGAGATAATGTATCATCACTAGTTAATGTTATTCCATGTTACTAGTTTGAGGTGGATAATTTTGGATAAATGTTACCCAGGGAGTGTTGTAAAAAACCATTCCTATTAAACTTGCAGTCACCCATCTTCTAAATGGACAGAATTTGTTTTGTATCTTGTTTTTAGGTCTTGCCTTATTTAAAGAGAATAGATTCAAGAATAGAATAGATTCAAAATTTGATTTCTAGTCACCCAATGTCTTGACTTGAATATAAATGTCATTTCTTGGCAATATTACTCTCATTTTCTGGTGAAAAGTGACTGGTTTATGCAACTCTGTACTTTTTCTATCACAGTAGAAATATGATGGGGAAATACCCATAGAGTCATCTCAAAAGAAAATGATCAGATTTTTCTTCGTAATTGCACCCCAGGCTTTTCGCATCATTTGATCTCAAATGACATTAATGAAAGTTAATTTTTATTCTATATCCAGGCCTTATCATTGTAATATTAAATTTCACAATTTTCACCCAAAAAAAAAGAACAAAAATAGGGGGAAATAATTTTGTTCTCTTGTAGTTCTTGAGTAATTTTCTACGCATTTACAGCCAAAAAAAATGCAAGAAAAAACTTTGAGAATTTTTTAATTTTAAATGTATGATTATTATTACTATGAACTAATTTAAACATCTTTGCTTGTAGTGTAAAGCTTTTATCCTTGTGGTATTTGTAATTTTTATTAATATTATTATTATTTTTTTTATTCTCATTTTTACTTACATGTGGGCAATACAACTTTTGTACCTTTTTTGGATCAATTTTTAAGCCTTCTGCTGAAAATTTCCCAAGCATGGTCGACTCAATTTTGTCTACTTTTTGCTTAATTTGGATGTAAGGAGGAATTTGTCCATTTTTAAAGTGGTTAGGCTTCTGTGGTTTTGTATGTCACTTGATGAACAATGCAATAGATGCGCTATATATACACAGGGAAGGAATACACAGGGATAGGGTAAGAATACAAAGGGATGAAAAGGAATACACAGGGATGGGTAAGAATACAAAGGGATGGAAAAGGAATACACAGGGGTAGGTAGGAATACCAACGGATGGAGAAGGAATACACAGGGGTAGGTAGGAATACCAAGGGATGGTGAAGGAATACACAGGGGTAGGGTAAGAATACAAAGGGATGAAGAAGGAATACACAGGGGTAGGGCAAGAATACAAAGGGATGAAGAAGGAATACACAGGGGTAGGGTAAGAATACAAAGATATGGAGAAGGAATACACAGGAATAGGGTAAGAATACAAAGGTATGGAGAAGGAATACACAGGGATAGGGTAAGAATACAAAGGTATGGTGAAGGAATACAGTGCAATGTACCAGTTCTCTAGTTTCGATGCTTGTCAACAGAGGTGGATAAGGTTGTTTTTCATTTAACACCGAGTCGCTCGTCCACACTAGCATCAATTCGTCAATGAATGAGGGGTAAGAGGGGGGAGGCGAGGGGTGTCTGGTAGGTGGTGGCTTGGTCCTCATGGAGGATCCTGGGTAGGTGGCCTGGAAGTTTGCAGACCTCTGCTCTAAATCACAGTGCTTTGTATTGCTAAGATATTTGATAGAAGCAAAATTTATACTTATTTAATTTTTTTAACTTTTTTTTTAATTATGTTCTGAAATGTGTATGTCATAAATGTGATAGATTATCTTTGTCATTTTATTTTGTTATTTTACTTCCGAATGTGTCTTGACTGGACTTTATTTCTTAAGGTAATTTTTTCATCCAGCAAAAATTTTGTTTTATGAGGTAAACTCAAATGGGACTTTGTATTATTTGTCTTTTTTTGAGGGGTGGGGGAGGGGTGAGATGGAGTTTTTTTTGCTTATAATGCTTAAATTTCTAGCAGAAAATTTAGAAATGTTGAACATAACTTTTCTCAATCAGGTCAGCCCTTTCTTTCAAATCTAATCATCTTATAAAAGCAGAAACAAGTAAATATATCAAAGAGGGCAATATTGCGAATTGTGTTCACAGATTACAAAAATTTACACAAATTTATAATTTTAGCTAATGAAAAGGGGCTGATTCACTATGTGTGCTGGAAACAAATGCAATGACTGCTATAAATTGAAAAGGTTAAACAAGAAATATTTTAGATTTTTTTTTTTTTTTTTTTGGGAAAATACCTCCATTATTAAATCATAGTTTCATATTGACGAGTATTATGTATGTATGACCCTACTGCTGTGTTACTTTATACTGCCTTAAGTTAAAAAAAAAATAAAGTTGTGATATATGTTCGGAAGCGTAGAATAAGACAACATCAAAATTGCACCGGCCTAAGAAATGGGGAAACTGTACTAATTAAAAATTAACAACCATTTAATCACTTAATTGGATAATTTCATTCAGGCCTTTAGGAATTATAGTAGTTCTCAGACGTGTTGCTACTTACTACTTAAGATTTAATACTTTCTACTGAAGTACCCAAAGCTCATAACACCCACGGAAATAACATAGTATAAGCTTGTATAAAATATTTCTTTGCTGGTATTTAAGTACTGCAGATGATGTTCACTCTAAAAAGGTTATAATTTTGTTGGTATTTTATCTTTAAATTTATTTTAATTTTCTTTTATTAATTCTTAATTTTAATTTATTCCATCAATAACTTGTCGTGTAATTTTTAGCACATTAATTTAGCGCACTGACCACAACAACCTGCCTTTTGGGTATAGTTTGCTACGAATCCTAGTGCCTTGTCTCTGCCGTTAAATATCATATGTTCGCCTTCAAAAAATCAAATTTATATTTCCGTAAAAATGTTCTAACTTCAGCAGAGAATATTTCAGGATATCGTCCACGGAGAAAAATACATCTTTTCTTTTCTTTTCTCCTTTTTCTTTCAAAATTTGCCTATCAAAGTATTTTACTTGGAGTGGGGTATTCATGTTAAGAGGAGATATACTTCTAAATTACCAATACTTTCAAATTCTGAAATAGTTACCAACTCGGTGCCTAGATATCTGGATAGTTTATTTAACCTTACCGAACGCAATGTGCGGGACAGGGGGGAGCGTGGGGAGTTAGATGATACATCACTCCCCCACCCCCCCACCACTCCCCTTATCCTCTGAAGGTTTATCGCAAGTGGTTCATTTTTAATTAGACATGGGGTTGTGATACATTTGTGGGGGGGGGTGGGGAGGGGGGTTTATGTCAGATGTCCCTGAAGGGGACATTTCCACACCGGTAAAGCTAAACGAGTCGTTTTCAAAACTTCTAGTTAGTCTGAATTTTTAGGATCTGCAGTCTGCGTATGTGGAAATTATTCTTACAAGATTGTTATACAATGGATAGTAGGCACATCTTGTATACTACTAATCAAGATTAAACTTTGGGTTTTTTTTTTAGCTCTCTTCCTGTTTTGAGAATTCTTTTGGCTTGGCACTACTTAAATAAGCATAGGTTTGCTTTTTAAAATTAGACTCACACCCTCCCTGCCTTCAGCTGTTTAAAGGGTGGTTTATTTTGGGGGTCATGCCATGCCAAAATAGGAATCACATCACCCCCCTCCCCTCCCTTTTTTCCGCAAAAGTCCATGAATTGCACCACTGTCATTCTGTGGGAATGCCCGAGTCTAAGAACGTCGCAATATTGGCCCAGAGTGACCAATACCGACCTTGATTAATATATCTCGCACATGAAGTCTCCTAACCTTGCAACAAGTCGATAGCTTTTCATTTCTGATGTGAGTTTATATGTGTCATAAGATTGCATGTTTTATAGTCTTGTCTACACTTATTAAAGGGAGTGTCCAGTCAAAGGAAACTTCTGTTTCTGTGGCTCGTTATGATTTGCTTCATTGAAAATATTCAGGTGAATATTGTTTTGTGAAATTTTGTTTTTGACGGATGAAGTAGGAAAAAAATTCAGATTTTGAGAGGTTATGTAACATTTGAAGTTATAACAATTTTAACCACATGTGATTTTGGTTGTTGGTTGGTTGGTTGTTAAATGTGAATTTGGAAGCAAACAGTCGTTATGTTTTAGAAGCACAATGGCATTTTTGGTTTTCTTTATCTTCTTAAATTTTTAGGTATGCACCGGCAATTTTCGACTTCAAAATTGAGATGCATTTCAATGTTTTTTTACAGAACAATCATTGATATATTGTCAATTTCATGACCCCCTTTAGGGTTAAAAGTTGGAACCCTGTCCAAATTCATGGTTTAAACAATTAAGTGAAGAAAAAAAGACAAACAACCCAACCTTTTAAATGTCAGTTTTCAACTATGACATCACACCTGTTTGCTTCAAGTCTACACTCAACGTAAAAAGGTTTCACAAAGTGTTGACAATCTCAATTATCAAAAACTGGAAAAGCTAATTTTTTATTGAACTTTTAATTTCAAATTTCACCAAGATGCTTAGCAGTCAAAATGAAACTCCCCACTCCCACCCCTGCTCCCCCTCCCCCTCCCTTGACTACCTCTAAGTTGATCAATCACCTTGGAATCATACAGTCTACTTTGTTAAGCCTTGTTTATACTACCCGCTGAGCTTCTGTAATACGAGATTTATCAACAAAATTTTGCAAAATAAATTCACGATTCAGAGTTATAATTATCTTTTACAGCTTTTCCTTATTAGCATAGATGGCTTTCATGGTAGAAATGTTTTCACATATTGTTATATTATGTTGTGTTGCTATTAACATTACATAACGTAGTGTAACATATGTTATACTTGTCATTAACCTGTTTTCTTTTCATTATTTTTTTCTTCTTTTCCTTTCTTGATAATAGCATTTTGAATAATAATAATGGACAAGAGGTGCAAATGAATATGTGTGTTTGTGTCATGTTTATTTTGGGGGCCATTGAGGGGAGGGGGGGGGGGGGTTAGGTTTGATGAAATACTTTTTTCTTGCATTAATATACAAATGCCGTGCTTGAGAAGAAGCAACTCTCAGAGGCAACTCTAATTTTGATTTGTAAATGAGAAACATTCTAAACAGAGATTTTAAGTTTTAAGAGTTCTATCGACTGGATTTTGAGATGAGAGTTTTCTCATGTTTCATAAGGCCATGTTTGACAAAGAACATGTTGTATGGTTAATTTCAATTTAGCCCTCATAAAAGAGGCAAGCATTCTAAATATATATGCTATTACCATTAGTAACCTGTGTTACATTGCCGATATCTCGACTCCCTGCCATCCCCCCAACCCCACCCCTCCCTATATACTCAGGGGGATGTCATTTCGTAAATTTGTGATGTTATATATTAATGCCAGTAGGATCTAAAACCTGCTATGACTTTCTGACGATGGTCGTTGGGTTTGTGTCTCTCCTATGAATCAGGGATGAGCCTGGGGTAAAAACAAAATCACGGAACTTTGCCAAAATTGCGGTATAGGCTCCAGTTTGAGTATGCTACAGTGTGTTAGGATAATAGTTTTTGTCCCCGAGGTAGAAAAGAAATCACGGATATTCCGCGAATTCGCGGAAAAAGTTCATGCCTGATGAATCAACTCTGAAGTTGCTCCCCCAAAAAAATAAAATCGATGTGCGAGCTCCAAAAAGTGACTAACGACAAGTTGGACGCAATAGAAGAATTCGGAAGACAATTTGTGAGGTATAAACGGCCGTTTCTGTACAAGTTTTTTATTCATTTTTTTAATTTTCGTCTTTGCAAGCCATAGGGCGTCGTCAGCATAGTACACAAATTGTACAGATAAATCACGCCCGTCCGTCCGTCCGTCCATATTGATACATCTGCATGCTACTTTCTGCACCAACATAAACCCCAAATGAGTCGGTGGTGTACATTATAATTCACAAATTTATCGACGTAATAAACGTAAAGTAGAGAAAGTTGAGAGGAAAAAATCATAATAATCATCATCATCATCATCGTAATAAATTGGGGAAGAAAAAGGGCGGAGGGGGGAATCCCCCCCTCCCCCCGGAAACAACAAATTTCACGACTAACGAAACGACTTTGAAAAATTGTTAAGCTATTTCTACTTCTGTACATACAAACTTCTGTACACATAAACATTTTTTGTCACGCTTCGAACACTTAATTATTTTAACAAAGTTTATACAAAAAAAAACAAAAAAAAGGTCTCTTCTATTCTCCCAAAAGTCATATGATGTTCCTTGTCAGCAGAAGAAAAGGAGAAAAAGTGAGGAAAAAAACCCCGAAGAACCTTTTTAAAAAAAATGTTCTTTCATTTCAATTAATTTACACAACCTTTGTAGTAAATCACCCCCTTATGCTGTCGTGATATGGCCGTTAAACATGATTTTTCTAACGTCGTCTAAACTTATGCATATTCAACGATGAAACAAAATATCTGTGACGCCCGGTTGCATGTCGTTCATTTTGCAACTTCATCTTCCAAAAACCAAAAAAATTGGGAGAAAAAATATCTAAGCTATTGCTGTCTTGTTAGTTATTTTTGGATTTTTTTTTTCTCCGTAATATTTTAATATTTCTTAAAAAAACCCAAAATCTATATATCAAATATGTGAAATATGGAAAGTGGGCAAAAAGGTACTAAAATAAAAAAAAAATTATATAAAAAAGAAAAAGGTTTGAAGATGGATGAGAAATGATGTCGCAAGAGATCTGCCGAGCGTCTAAATATTACTTTAACCAAAAAAATATATATAGAAAAAAAAATTCAACGAAAAAGTGGGGATGGAAGTAGAGAGATTCAACAATGCTTAAAATAAATCTAGCTTATTCTGACGATTGGCTTCTGGCCACAAATCTTACCTTACGAGGTGCTTTATTTTCACATACTTGAAAAAAAAAAAAATTGAAAGAAAGAAATTCTACAAAAAAAATCAAGGTTTAATACTTTCCGATTTTCTATACCCCCGGTGAATAGATATTGTAATTTGGTGGAATTTGATTATAGACCCCCTTTAAATTTCACTCCAACATGCCTGAATCCCTATCACCTCACCCTTCCCCCTCCCTTCAACCCCCCCCCCCCACCTCCAACCACCCTTAATACCTAAAGCCCTACAAGATTCAATACTCTCTCAAGGTTACAAAAGCTGAGCATAAATAATGGGGGGGGGGGAGTTATTTCAGCAATGTCATCCGTTCACAGTGAAAGAATGGAAGTTTATTTCGAAATTCTTTGTCCAAAGATGACTCCAAATATTTTCTGAGATTTACCACGGATATGAGCAGTCAATCGAGACAAATAGCTGAAAATGACTGGATGCAAACCCAGTGTAGAATAAATGTCTGTTTACAATGTGAAACAAATTCTTACAAAGACCTTCATGTTTATTCATTATGCAAATATGTACCACCCTAACACGATGGGACTAGACTATGCATCATCCGATAACTAATTCCAAGCACTACATTTGTACATAGACCTGTGCATGGTACAGAGTTTCTTTTTCAAAATTTAATTCCTTTTTTTTCTTAAAACCATTTCCAGATCTTCTTCCAGACATGAATTTTACACAGAGACCCTGTTCATCAAAATAAAGTTTTTGAAATGGAAAAATGAAGAAAAACCCTGCACTCCAACATTATTCATTTGTCTTAAGAAAACAACGCACAAATGTCTGTCGACCAAGACAAAAGTTGGTGTACCACACAACCAAGCTTGAAATTCACTTCACAGTGTGGTTCTGTGTGACATATTCTGATATTTCCACAACCAGAGTAATTAAATTCTGTAAAATTGATCTCAAGTCTAAGATTGGAGGTCAAAGTGGGCAGCAGACACATTCTTACACTAGTTAATATGGTAATAGAGGGCAGTACATACATACTATCTATCTATTGTCTGATACACAACTTTACATCTTCAGTTGCTTCTGTATAAAGCCACAGAGGGCAGCAGGCATGTTCTCCTATAAGTTAGTATGGTAACAGAGGGCAGCACAGCCATATTATCTATCTATTGTCTGAAACACCTTCTGTATAAAGCCACAGAGGGCAGCAAGCATGTTCTCATATAAGTTAGTATGGTATTAGAGGGCAGCACATCCATATTATCAATTTATAGTCTAATACACACCTTCACATCTTCAGTTGCTTCTGTTTAAAGCTACAGAGGGCAACAGACACATTCTCCAATAAGTTAGTATGGTAATTGAGGGCAGCACATCCATACTATCTATTTTTAGTCTAATACACACCTTCACATCTTTTGATGCTTCTGTATAAATCCACGTATATTCACACAAATGATACTGTTTATTCTACTCTCTTTAACCCTCAGTGTCTGGGAAGATTAAACAACTTAACAAGCCCACCCCAAACCTACATCCTCTCGCCCACCCCCTCACCCTCCCCTTTTCCCACTACTGAACCCCTTTCCTCACTTCCAAGGTTAATTCCACAAGTGCAGAAACTGGAACCAACATTCCCCACATGATAAAAGGTGTCATTTGACAGTGAAATAACAAAAAATATTCTAAAAATGCTCTCTCCTGCACAGTTCTCTGGGACTGTCTGAAACGTAGCGATACTTAGCACCACTCAAGAACACAAGCAGGGGGTCTACTTGAAGCCCCATGGGGTTATACATCGTACCCCACTTGCCTCACAATTCTGTTCTCTGTCCCACAATCTGGGCATCTAACTTAGAAGTCTACTAAGAAACTGACAAGCTTAAATAAAACTTTTCATTTCTTCTTTTTCTTTCCACTTTTTCTTCTTAAGATTGCCCCTTTCCTTTGTCAGAGACCTTTACCCTACAGTAATGTCTCATATCTGTCAGTAGCCTAACATTACATTTGAGTCATCTGTACACCCCATTGCAGGGATGAGCCTGGGGTAAAAAAAATATATAAAAAAATTGCGGTATAGGCTCCAGTTTGAGTATGCTACAGTGTGTTAGGATAATAGTTTTTGTCCCCGAGGTAGACAAGAAATCACGGATATTCAGCGAATTCGCGGAAAAGCTCATGCCTGCCATTGGCAATGCAGTCCCTCCTTTATTAAGAAAAAAACATCTCAAACATTCGGCCAAGCAGAGATCTCGCCACAGACAAAGAAAGCCGCATTTGTAAGAGTGCAAACTGCCTTCAAATACTACAAATGTTACCTGCTGCCCTATATAACCTTTTCAACCCCGTCCCCCACACCACCCACCCGACCCCACCCCACCACAATATATGTTAAATTACATTTACATTCACAGGGTCATTAGGAGACCTACAAATCATTCTTTTTTTCCTTTGCTTATTTTCCTTTATTAACCTTAAATTAAATAACAGAGTGTAACACAATTCTTTACCATAGATATTTTTACTTGCTTTCTACTTCAAATGACCCAAACCACGAGGCTTAAAACCTTTAATATAACATCACCACCTGATCACATCACATCTTCTTCAATAGTATTTCCTTCCAGGCCAAAAGGTACATTCAAATTGACAATATTATTGCCCCTCAACCCCAGCAAACTTGTATAAATATGTTCACACAGCTGTAGTCAGCAACTAATGATTCTTGCCTTATGTTCACCTGTGGTCATGCAATTTATTCTAATTTTGGTAACTGACAATCATCAAGGATGCCTGCAACCTCCCTTCCTCCCACCCCACCCCCCATTCCTCACACGAATCTTCTCCTCCAACCTCTCCTGCCCACGATGATCATGTTAAGGTATTGGAAAGTTTTGGAAACGACCCCCCCCTAACTTGAGATTCTAGAAGTGTGTTTTTTTTTCTTATTTAAGTACATAGCATCCCTGACATGACGGTAATTTCTACACCGAGCCGAAATCCAACATCTAGACGTTTGCCATTGGACGACAAAGACAGATTTATAAAAAAAATTGGTTTGGGAAGATTATCCAATGGTATTTGTCTTTTTCTACTAATAATACTACTAATATAATAAAAAAAAAATAAAAAAACCTGACATAGATTTCTGTCTCCTAGCAACAGATTTTGTGCTTCAAGATTGACATTGTTAATGTGGAAAAGGAAAAAAAAAAAGAAGAAAGCAAATTATCAAAAATTTATTCGAGTATTTAGCTTGAGAAAAAAAAATAGTGGTTAGCAGCATATCTCTCTCTTTTCTCCTTAAAAACTACTTATGATGTCTGAAAACTACGGATTTAAAAAAAAATTATCGACCGAACGACGACGGCAGAAGAAACGAATCTCTGCTCCGCAGATTATCACAATGATTTGGCGGCAGTACTGGTCCGGTAAAGGTTCCGTCGTCGGGGCAACCTGCCTCCCAATCTCTCCTGTTTCTTTTTTTCCATCTACGGACCTCTTGATCAGCCTCCGAAGGAGGGCCCACATGTAGGGCAGTTGGTCTCCTGCCCCGTCACAGTTTGGGACTGCAGCCTCTTGACCCTTGTCTCCTTGACCCTTTTAACCTCGCTGCTCTGTCACCCACTCTCTCTCTCGCTGTCTGTCTGTCTGTCTGTTTCTCTCGCAGAGCTTTTGAGAACTCGACCAATCTTGTGCTCCCACAACCTGCTCTTCCGTTCACCAACTCTGGGAACTCGGCGCGACTTCGTTGCGTGGGTACCCTCTCACCCTGGGGTGACCCTTAAAAGTTCCTCGTCTCACCTCGGCATGTTATACCCTGGGCCCATCGGCCCTCCCATGGCGGTCATGCCGGGGACGGGCTGTGGGCCGAACCCTGCCTCCATGTAATCGCTCTGCATGGCCGGTCCCATGGGGATGCCGGGCATTCTGCTGTGTCCCACGTGTTGCATGGCGCCATACGGCATGCCCTGTCTGGGTCCCATGTAGGCCACAGGACTCGGCCCGCGGGGTCCCCCATGATACTCTCCGTGGTGGTGGTACATCATGTCACCCTGCATCATCCTGGGGCCCATGCTCATACCCTGCATACGATGTGGCCCCAGGGCCTGGGTCAGCGAGGGACTGGTGCTGGGTCCGCTGGTTATCATCTCCATAGGGAATGGCATCTGTATCTGCTTGGGTCCTGGAGGTGGCGCCGGGGAGGGTTGATTCGGTGTCGGATTCAAGTGCGGGTTGCCGCCTTGCCCCTGGACGCCTCCCTGTGAGTTGGCCGTCCCCGGGGGAAAGTACTGCAGTGTCTTGGTGGGGCCTTTCCCGTCGGGAGGTAGAGGAGGTGAGAATCTAGTCTGCAGCAGAGACAGCGGGCTGGTCGGTTGCGGCTGGCGCATGCTGGCCATCATCTGACGGCTCATAGGGTGCTCCATGACCTGCTCCATACCAGCTCCATCCGGCATCATGGCACCCCTGACGTTGGGCATACTCCCCTCCACCATACCACCTGTGTCCATCATACCAGCTTTGGGGTTGGCAAACCTGCTAGGCATGCCCCCTGGTAGGTGGTTCCCCATGTCCATGTGCCCCGGCATGCCGTCCATGGCGTTTGGGTGTCCCGGTCCGAGACTGGAGGGGATCATGTGACTCTGAGCCTTTTGGTGGGACATTATCATCTCAGGGTTACTCATGGGTCCCAGGTGCGGCGACATCATTCCAGCCGATGAGGGCCTGCCGTGGTTGGTCATCATTGGTCCGCCCGACGACGGCATGCCATGTCCCGGCATGCCGTCGTGTCCCATCATCGGGTTGGTCATACGCATCACCGGCGACATCATTGGTCCGTTCGAGTTCATTGGTCCTCTGCCCTGCGGCGTCATCATCCTGGCCGAGGGTGACATCATGACCCTCTCCGAGGTCATCATGCCCGATGGTCCGTGATGGTCGATCATGTGGTGATTGTGAGCCATCCCTGCCTGCGGCGTCATTCCTGCCTGTGACATCATGGCTGCCTGAGATGCCATCATGTTGGCGGCCTGAGAGGAGGTCATCATATTGGCCTGCGACGCGCTCATCGCCGCCTGAGACTGCAGCATGTTAGCCTGCGACATCATGTTGGCGGGGGAGGACATCATGTTGGACTGCGACGTCATGATGTTCGGTTGCGACGTCATGTGAGGAGACGAGATCATGGGCTGAGATTGCGAGGTCATTCTGGGCTGAGATGTTCGTGCCTGCGATATCATGTTGGGCTGGGACGCCATCATACTGGACTGAGAGGTCATCATGTTGGACTGCGACGTCATCATGTTGGACTGCGACGTCATCATGTTGTTCTGCGACGTCGCCATCCGATTCGACTGGGTCATCGCAGCCTGACTGTTATTCATCATCGTCGGAGGTATCATGTTTCCCTCGGAGGACATCATGGCCCCTCCCTGCTGGGCGGCCATCATCTCCGGATTCATGGGACTGCGGTTAATCGGCGACGGTCCAAACTGCTGCTGCATCCTGTTGGGACCCTGCGGCTGCTGCTCCTTGGACATTGTCTTCTGATAGAACGTTGACGTGTACTGCTGGAGGTCCTCCCCTCTCGGAGGGAAGTTGGGCGCCTTATCTCTGTTGAGCTGGCTTGGTGGGAAATTGACCAGTTTCTGCTGCTGCTGCTGGGGTAGGATGGTGTCACCGCCTCCTCCTCCTCCTCCTGCGGTCTTTCTCGAATCTCCCCCGTTAGAGGATGGATTCTCAGAACTTTTGTTAATACTATTTTGTTCCAAGGTCGGCTTGGGACTACACCTTTGGTTACCCGATGTCGCCATGGCCTGTTTGACCGCACTCACGGCAGGGGTGGGTGTTCCTGGATTCGGCGTCCCTTGCCTCATGTTACCCGGTGTTCCACCTTGCATACTCGGATCGACTACCGGTGTACCCGGTTGGTTCGGGTGGGGTGAATGGACCACCATACTGCCCGGGGTGTGGACCATCGTGTTGCTGAGGGGTGCATTCTCACAGCTCTGCGCCATGGACATGCCGGGACTGTTAATACTGGAGGTCATTGCTGGTGCGCTCATCGGTCCCCCCGACATACCTGCGCTGCCCGGATTCATTCCTGAGGTCATGCTGGGGTTGGAGCTGGCCGTTAGACTAGCCGGGGTGGGGGTGGACGCCCTGTACGGTGTGCGGATCGGACTGCTCTCCGGCGACAGAGAACCCTGCATGGGCATGGAACCGCCTGGCCCCATCGGCCCCATCTGAGCACTGGGCAGTGAATTCGACCTGGCTAACCTCTGGGGTGGTTGTGCAGTTGACATCCCGTGGGGGGACATGGGGCCAAACGACCCCGGCGGACCCCCGCCTCCGGGGGAGTAGGAGCCGGACATACTCGCCCTCCTCTGTAGTATACTAGCCGCACTGGCGTGGTATGGTGGGGGTGGTGGCATCGTCTGGCCCATGGCTTCACCGGGAGGGAACGGCCCATGACCGGGCCCTGGTCCAAACCTCATGGTGGGCCCCCTACCCGGAAAGTCCATCATGTGACTGTGTTGCATCTTGGCCTGTTCTTCCATCATCTTGCGTTGCTTCTCGACGTAGAAGTCTTGCTGGAGCTTCACCCAGGCCTTCTGCTCCGGGGTCATGGAGTCAAAGTCTTGCGGTAGAGGTGGCGCCTGCGACGGCTGGGACATCATGAACCTCTGCTGCTCGGCGGGCGACATGCCCCTCATCGCCTCGGGCGGTGGATGCGGCATGCGGGGATGCGGCATGCCGCCTCCCATCATGGGGTGAGGCCCGCCTGGACCCATCATGGAACCGGGTCCCATGGGTCCCATCATCATGCCTCCCGAGGGTGACACCATACCGGGACCCATCTCCTGCGGCGGCATGGCCCCGTGGGGGGACAGCATCCCTCCGGGAGACGGAGACGTGTTCTGATGCTCCTCGGGGAAGAGAATCTTCTGCATCTCCTTTAGCGTCCTGAGCCTCTCCTCTCGATGTCTCATCTGCTCCGGTGTCAGGTTGTCCACCGGCTGGCCCGTGTTGAAGTTGGCCAGGTCGTAAGGAGGGCCCGCCATATGTACTGGAAACTGGTCGTGAGGGTTCTGACCGTTTGGACTCATGAACGTCCTCTGCGCCATCATGCCGTCCGGCCTTGGTGGCATCATCCCGGGGCCTTGAGGTCCCATGTTGCCCCCCAGAGACGGGTTACCCATGGCAAACTCCTGCTGGGACCAGGACGGGGCCATCGTGCTCATCATCTGCCTCTTGTTAGCCGGCGGGTTCTCCCACAAGGCACTAGGATCCAGATTCTCCGTCTCCGTGGTGGTGGGCCCCCCAACGCCTGCTTGGGTCGGCATCCCGGGCCTGATCGGCATCTGGGGGTTCTGTGGAGGGTATGGTCCGCTACCAGGACCGAAGGGTCCTCTTGGAAAAGGTGCAAAGCTTGGTCCTGACGGTGGCATGCCTTGCTGCATGGCCATATTGGCTCCTACAGGCGGCATATTGGGGTGCAGCGGTTGCGAAGATGGCTGCGGCCGTTTCCTCTTTCCTTTCTTGGCCGTGCCTGTCCGTGTGGGCTTGGAGGGTGGCGGGGCACTTTCGGATGCAGCCTGGGGTCTCGAAGGTGGCGGGTCCACGACGCCTGGATTGCTACCCTGCGGCGTCCTGGGGTTGGATGATGGTTTGGCGGTGGGTTCCGGGCCATTGGTGTCCTCCTTCGGGCCGTTGCTGTTATTCGACGGGGTGGCGGCATTTTCGGCACCGTTGCTGGTATGCTTGAGGTTCTCGGCGGCATCTGTCTTTTGTGCAGCGGCTGGGTTGCCCGGTGTCGGGTTGCCAGCGGTGGTATTGGAGTCCCCCCTGTCTGCCTGGGGCGGTGTCGGGGTACTGGCGGGTGGCTGGTTGTTTGCAGGATCGACCTTGATATCCTGGAAAGAGAAACAGTTGAAACGTTTATCAGTTAAGTTACCTGAGCATTGAGTCACCTTACTACATACCCTTACCTCTGTTAGTTACCTCTAACCATTTACTGCTGCTAATAGCAGTATCATGTATCTGGTCACCAACTTTTGAAGAGTAACAAACTGTATATATACCGACTACTACTCAGATATCACTGATCACATCTGATTAAACTACGGAAACCCCGAAAAATTCGTCACCGATAAGTGTAAAATAACTGATTGATATGTAAAATCTCCTGGATTCCCAAAATTTTGAAAACATTTCCTTTGTATCCTTATTCTTTTTCCTTTTTTTTAGGGGGGGGGGGAGATGAACATTCCTTGTACTTGCAAAGAACGCACCTCATATCCCATCATGCCCCGATTTGACAGACCAGTATTTGAATGCATTTGTTCCTTAAATTTAGCTGTGAAATATCAGTTAACAAAAGTGTTGACTTTTTTTATTTTTTTCTATCCCAAACTGACATGAGGGTCTCTCTGTTGGACTGTCCCCATCACGGTCTCGGAGAAAGCCCACCACCATCTTACGGGAAGTGATACCACAGCCCCGTCCTACCGTCGACTATGTTAAACCTAATTAAGGAATAGCCAACTTAGCAGGAGTCTGGAAAAACTTTAAAGGGAACGTCCACGCTTGGCGGATGAATCACCGACAAATATTCCAACAAAAAAATAGAGTCCTGTTTTCTTACTACATAAAGTACTTTACAACGACAGCAAATGTCCCCAAGGGGCATCCTTACCTGTTCGGGGTCAAGGAATTTTCTGTTAGCTGTCAGTGTTTGATGGAATGTTATAATTGAGTTGGCTTGACCGGTGTACACGGCCTTGGCCGCCTGATTGGCCAAAAGCGTGGAGAAGACGTGGCTCGGTTGGTGGGCCTGGTTGGGCCCGTGGTAATGCTGAGGATACTGCATTGGCATATGGGGGAACTGAGGCCCATCTGGATGGACAAAACAAAGGAAAGATAAACTGGGTAAATCAAAGTCAAAAGAAAAACGACGGTGTCTCAAAACTGATGTACTAATTCCCAGGTTCAATGTGCAAATAGTGTGTTTGAGCGAGACAAAAAAAAACATCCTTAAAAAAATATCCTTAAAAAATGATGATTTTGGGGGGGTTTGCTTCAATTTTTTTCTCTACCCCACCCCCAAATTTTATGTGGGGCTGGGGAAGAGTGGGTTTGGCCGTAAGGTTGGTATGTAGCAAACATTTTCACTAGCAACAAGTTCACTTGTTACACAAGAGGGGGGGACCAAAAATATACTGACCCAAATGTTAAATCGGCTACAATTTTTCATCACCTCGGCACGCACCGTGTGTGCGATTTTTTAACCTTAGTGGGATATCTGTATTTGCGTGGCAGCCAAAATATTGTATGAATGGCTATATGGACCACTATACATGGTGATACAAAGAGATTAAAGAGTATTGTGCAGATGTCCCTGAAGTTTGCTTCCATCAAGTGACCTCTGTTTTTTTTTACTTTATTGTCCCTTTGGTCAGAAGGGCAATTATTGAACAGAAATGAATTCTGTTCATTTCAGGTTATTTTTCTTCTGAATGTTTAGGTTGAAAACTGCATCCTCATAGCAGTTAGTTTGGAGAGAATTATTTTTGTCCTTTTTTTTCAAATTTGGCGATACTTTTTTGGGGGAGGAAATTGCATCTGGCAACAGCCGAATCAATGACGACGGCATCACCGCAATCGATAATTTCCTACAAGCTTCCATCTTCAAGATTCGCTGACAACATCACTTATATCCTGTAAATCTGACAAAGACCCTTTTTCCTTTAATTTTTTTTTGTTTTTAAGTTCCCACCCGCTTCATTTGATCTTCACAAATTGCACACGAATGTGAGTTAGATCCTGTGACGTTCATTTCACAGCTTTTTCATTGATTATCTTCACCCACAAAATATAAAGTACCTGGCACACATTTTACTATCTCTCCTGCTGCCCACTACCTAAGGATGAGACTACTGAATCTATGATCAGTCCAAATCTGCGTGAAAACTTTTTTTGTTTACATGTTTTTAAGTAATTCGGCCATTGTATTGTGTTCTTGTAAAGTGCTTTGAGCCTTTTGTTTTTTTTGGGGGAGGGGGGAATCGCTATATAAACATCTTCAATTTAATGTAACATAATGAAATGTAAAGCCTCCTCCATTCCATGCCACAAAACAAAACCTGGGGGGGAGGGGAAAGCAGTTCAATAAAAGGAATATTTTTCTGGGATTCGGGCATTCAAAATCCTCTCACCACCATAAGGAAGATCACAGCTCCTGAATTTTTCTTTTCAGAGAAACGGTCATGAAAAAAAATTTAAAAATTGTCATTTCCACTCATGAATGAAGAAGAGTGATAAATATTAAAATATTAATATATAAATATTAAAAGAATATATTTTTTTTTTTAAATCATTTTGTTTGATTTTGTGGACTTACCTATCCTATTATTTTCTCGATTCATGACCATGTGTCCGTCTGTCTGTTTGTTATTCCAGTTAGGGCTGGTCTGCAGTTTGTCATGCTGAGAGACTGGCAGGTTCTTCACATCTTTGAGGACAGAAAGTATATATATATATTTATATTAGAATAAGGGCAAAAACTGTTAAACAATATACATAAAATTATATATATATATATATGTATATACATATACATATAAAATTAATATGAAATTTATGTTACACACCCACCAATCTAACAACCAATGGACCCCTCATATCCCTCACAACCCCCCCCTCCCTCCCTCTCACTCCCCTTCTGTCTGTCCCCCCGTTTCCAACCCCACCCATCCATCAATCCCTCCAACAACCACTTCTCTCACCTAGTTGGTCTGTATTGCTTCCTTGTAGTAGTTGCTTCTCATGAAAGACTCCTCCTCCTCCTCCTCCTCCGTTTTCCTCTTTCTTCATGCCGTCCTTCTTGCCGCCGCTCTCCTCTTTCTTGATGTCGATGTTCGTCCCCATCCCCGTCCCCGGCCCCGTCGTGGAGTTGAGATTGTTAAAGGAAGCACTGTTCAGGTTCAAACCCTCCTCCTTGATGCTGTCCAGCTTGTTGTTGTAGCTGGACACCAGCTCCGACTTCACCCGGATGGACTTGTCCTCCTTGACGGGGCCCATCGCCTGGACCCCGTGGAACTTGCCAAAGTTCTGCGGCGACATGTTGTGCGGGGTGGGCTTGAAGTCCCCCGCGGCTTTGTTGGCCAGCTTGGCCAGTTTCGTCAACTCCTCGGACATCTTTGGTCAAAAGTCTCTCTCTTTCTCTCTCACAAAAGCACAGAAAATATGACGACGGAAAAACTATCTACGACCAAATTTCCCTCCTGTCGTTTCGAATGGTTCTCTCTGGTTCCTGAGTCTGTTCCTGACGGAGAAGAAAAGAAAAAGCCGTGAAGGGGACAGGTTAGTCAAAAGCAAATAAGGGGGAAGCCTTAGAGGGGGGTGGGAGGGGGGCTAAAGAAACAAAACAAGAGGCACACAGGAAAATCAGCCTTTTCAGTCCATGAAACCTGCATGACAGATATATATGTATCTCTCCTCGCATGTGGCTCACAAGAAACTAAATAGCCCCACACTTGATGAATTTATTTCACATCAATACAGAGAAGTCATATTGTAGATTTTCTAACAATGCATACCACTATGATTGAGTACCTTTTGGGAATTTTTTTTTTTCTTTTGTTTTGTTTTTTTCCTCACAGACCTCTCAACCTGGCCAAGAACTGTCTGTACAAGAACATTTTTACTCTATTAAACACAAAGTAATCTCCCATAGGTTATATTTGCTTTTAAAGAATAGTCCAGGTCAAAATTTCTCTTTGATATGCTAAAGAGGAACTTAATCTAAGCATTGTGGTGAAATTTGCATTCAATTCCTATATACTGTTTTTGATATATTAGGGGATGGGGGATGATTGAGGTCATTAGTGGTAACTCCTATTTCTGGGGTCCACATACATGTATATTCACTGGTCCGATGGGTTAGTGGATGGAGAAAGGTTGAGAAACTTAGGGTCTAAGTCATTTGCAGAAAGGTGTTTTAAAGGGACCATAAACTCTATTTCTACATTCAAAAGTCTACTTAAGACCCATCTTTTCACTTGTTCTTTTGTAAATTAATCTGCTTTCTTTAAATTCTTTGTAAAGCGCCTTGAGCTGTGACCTTTGTCTACTGATTTGGTGCTATATAAGTCTCATTTATTATTATTATTATTATTATTTATTTGTATGCTTTTGAATTTCAGAATTTGTCCTTCTTTTTACTGGCTGCTTCACTAAACCTGCTCACCAGCCAACAGACTTTGGCCATCTATAGTATCATAACCAATAAACGTTGTCAGATAGCAACCTGCACTCATAACAGAACTTGCTTTTGACAATAAGCCCTGCCACTCATCAGATGACCTTTTATGATTACGTACATTCTCTACAGCCGTTCCTTACCTCTTGTTGTTTTCAGCCTCCTTGTCTTTCTGGGTTTATGCCGCAGTGCCTGGAGTTTCCTCCGGTCTTCCAGTGCTTTTACTTTCTGAAAACGAAGAAAAGATACATTAATGACAGTTATGTCAGAATATAAAACTGTGAAAACTTAGGCAACAAAATGCTTCTTCACCCACCCACCCGATATGGTGCGACTGTACAGTGGCATGGGATATATTAACTGATATATGTGGTATGATATGTACTGTACAGTATATATATATTGTAGCTGTACAGTGGCATGTGATAATGTAAACTGATATATGTGGTATGATATGTACTGTACAGTATATATTGTAGCTGTACAGTGGCATGTGATATATTAACTGATATATGTGGTATGATATGTACTGTACAGTTTATATTGTAGCTGTACAGTGGCATGTGATATGTAAACTGATATATGTGGTATGATATGTACTGTACAGTATATATAGTAGCTGTACAGTGGCATGTGATATGTTAACTGATATATGTGGTATGATATGTACTGTACAGTTTATATTGTAGCTGTACAGTGGCATGTGATATGTTAACTGATATATGTGGTATGATATGTACTGTACAGTTTATATTGTAGCTGTACAGTGGCATGCGATATATTAACTGATATACTAATTTATTTTTCCTAAATATAAACATATCTATATACATCTATATTTATATTGCAGCTAGTACACAGGGCAAATGTATTTCAATTTTCTTCAACGCCATTGTTCACATTCGTTGAGCAGTTTTGCCATTTTCTATATACAGTAGTTAACCAGGTTCATCAGTTGACCTCAGCCTACATACTGGTACCCAATACACCTTTCTATATATCAATATATATATATAGATATATATAGATCATCACGGCAAATTTTCATGCAGGACTCCTTGGAAAGACAAATACCAGGCTTGACATTTTCCAAAGGATTTCATTTCAGGAAAAAGGGATTAGCTTCAAATGTCACATGAAAAAGGGATTAGCCTCAAATGTCACATGAAATGTTAAATGGATTCTCTTAAAAGGAGGATCTTCTAAATTAAATTACTCTGTTACATTTTCCAAGGTGCAAAACTACAAGAATAACTACTGGTGCTATGATGGGGGAGGGGGAGGCGGAGGGGGAGGGGGAGCGGGAGGGGAAGGGAGGGGAAGGGGGAGGGGTGAAGGTATCTAAATTTTACCAGAAAGGTTTCCAAGGTAATTTACCGGAAGGTCCTGACCGTTTGACATTATTTCCAGACGTTTTGGGGAGTTCTAAAATTTATGATTAAATGCTTTCCAGTGCGGGGAAAATTCAGCAGCACATATGTGAACATGTCTCACATTACGTTGTCAAAGCAAACACAGTTCATTTCACAGGCTTACCATTGTACTTTTGCAATTTTCTGAGGGCAAATGAAACAGCGTTGTCTTAAACAGTGACTTTTTCCAATTCATATGTTAAACTTCCCGGTTGTGGTCTAACATGGGTTCTGCACTTACCGGTCTAAGAGACTTGTTTGTGACGAGGCCAAACCCAACAGTAATTTTTTCTTTCCGGTGCAGTATGGGGTATATTTCTCTTCCTGTGTGGAAACCTCTCCAGCAGTGCAAATACAATATTACAGATGCTAAGGTCCAGAGGTAGTCCTCTTCTCTCTGTTTAAAGGAAAACAAAAAATGAGAAAAAATGTACGAGTGAAAGATCAATTTTTCGGACTTTTCCCTTCTTTTTTGTTTACAAACAGATTCATACAAGTGTATCTTCTTACATATATACAAATCATACACACACACACAAACAGATAAATATGTAGATATATATATATATATCTAGCACTATATACTGTATATA